>VMDR010012763.1:0-26019 GCA_007922815.1 Macrotus californicus | reverse complement strand
TAAGCCTTTCCTATTGATCAAAGGACGAGTACATGAAATGAAGATAAACAAAGACTAATACTCTAAGAAGGGCAATTAGAGTAGGGTTTTTACATACACATATTCCATGCACTAGTATTAAAAACACAGTAAGACCTCTGGGAATCAGTTAATGTGTACTTCTCTAGGAAGATCTTCTAGTTTAATTAACAGTAAGCATTACCAAAGTCGTTCAGGGCCTAAGGCCGGGCTAGTGTACAGTCAAGTATATACTGTAAGAGATTCAAGATAGTGTTATATTGGTACAATGATAAGCTGAAATTTGTTGATGAAAACTAGAATAAATGTAACCAAGGTATTTATAGGGCTCTATTAGGGATGTTTTACATTAAGTCAAAGAGCTCCTTCCTCTGAATACAGAAAAATAAAAAGTCATCAAATGGTGTAATGTGATATGCTAACAGAACCAGCACTTAAAACATACACACACATTCACACCAAGCAAATCATCAGGCCTGTCAGATATTTCAGAATAAATCTGGCCCTGATTTCATTCATTGAGAAAAAATAATGCTGGTAAAAACATTACACTCTTTTTTTGAACAATTTGATGAGAATGTCATGGTAAACATACTTCAAAATCCACGATTACTAAAGCAATGTTTATAGAGAATTTTTGTCAGTAAGATATTGAAGAGCATTATTACTACTATCAAGAATAAGCTGTTATCTACTCTAAATTACTTGTGAAATATGATGCAGCCCCATCAGTAATAGTGAGTCACTACAGCAGGGATTCTCTCATAGGAGGTGGGCACAGAACAAAAGACAAAAAGCCTTGTGTAAAAGCCTCAGGAATTCTTCCATAGTCCCCCACTCCCCGAAACCCTTGGACACCCTTCTACTACTCTGTGAATCAATGTTAGAAAACATTGGTTAAAAAAATAGTTTCAAGTTACTAACTGCCACTGACTGACTAGTAGGCAAAGGTGACACAAACCCAAGAAATGAAATGAAAGACTCTAAAAGATCAACAAGTATAAAAAATAATAGGAGTAAATAAAAAATAAAATCAGAAGAGTTCTAAAAGTGAAAAGAATGGACACTTAAGATACACTAAAGGAATCATAAATAACTGTAATCTTTTAAACTAAGAAAATGAAAGACATTCATCTTTTTTGGTATATTTATCAATTCAGAAGTATTAAGCATATATACATGAACAACATTAAGAAAATACTAAATTTTCAGATATATAGTTTAATATGATTAGGATCCTTGCTTTTTCAATACAGGTATACCTTTTTGGAAAGGTAGATACTCTGATCCAATAGTGCTCTCCACTCACACTTAAATATGAAAGAGCTTCTATAAGTTACATATAAATTGACATAAATGTAGCTGAGAAAAACCTGTTGTATGTGGTAGTGATGATACTATAAAGCGTAATGTTTTTAGCTTAATTAAGATCCTACCTAATCAATTTTATTTATCTTTTCAAAGAGCCAGCTCCTGGATTTACTGATCCTTAGAATTGTGCATTTAGTGTCTATGTCATTTAATTCTGCTCTGATCGTGGTTATTTCCTCCCTTCTACTTGCTCTAGGCTGTCTTTGTTGTTGTTCCTCGAGTTCTTGTAGGCGTAGGGTTAGGTTGTTTACTTGAAATGTTTCTATCTTTTTTAGGTAGGCCTGTATCGCTATGAACTTCCTTCTCAGGATTGCCATCGCTGTGTCCCATAAGTTTTGGATTGCTGTGTGTTAATTTTCATTTGTTTCCAGAAACTTTTTGATTTCTTCCCTAATCTCATTCCTGACCCATTCATTGTTGAATAGCATGCTATTCAATCTCCATGAGTTTGAGTGTTTTGGGTTTTTTTCCTTAAGGTTGGTTTCTAGTTTCAGTCCCTTGTGGTCAGAGAAAATGCCTGATATGATTTCAATTTTCTCGAATTTGTTGAGGCTTATTTTGTGTCCTATCATGTGGTCTATCTTTGAAAATGTTCCATATGCATTTGAAAAGAATGTGTATTTTGCTTCTTTGGGATGAAAGGCTCTATATATATCAGTTAAGTCCACTTCATCTAGGGCTTTGTTCAATGCCACAATATCTTTGTTGAGATTTTGTTTGGAAGATCTGCCCATTTTTGACAGTGAGGTGTTAAAATCCCCTACTGTAATTGTGTTGCTGTTAATATCTTTCTTGAAGTCCTCCAAAATTTGATCATCATCTTATACCATACACAAAAATAAAGTCAAGGTGGATAAAAGACTTAAGTATAAGTCGTGACACCATAAAAGTCCTAGAGGAAAACATTGGCAGGAAAATATCAGATATTCCATGCAGCAGCATCTTCACTGATATGTCCCTTAAAGCAAGGGGCATAAAGGAAAGAATAAACAAATGGGACCTCATGAAATTAAAAAGCTTCTGCATAGCTAGAGAAAACAGCATTAAAATGAAAAGAGAACCAACTATATGGGAAAACATATTTGCCAATGATAATTCGGACAAGGGTTTGATCTCCAAAATATATAAAGAACTCATAGGACTCCACTCAAGGAAGACAAAAAATCCAATTCAAAAATGGGCAAAAGACTTGAACAGACACTTCTCCAAGGAGGATATACAGAGGGCCCAGAGACATATGAAAAGATGTTCAGCATCACTAGACATCAGAGAGATGCAAATTAATACCACCATGAGATACCACTTCACACCGGTCAGAATGGCCATCATAAACAAATCAACAGACAAGTGTTGGAGAGGATGTGGAGAAAAGGGAACCCTAGTGCACTGTTGGTGGGATTGCAGACTCATGCAGCCACTATGGAAAATAGTATGGAATTTCCTCAGAAAACTAAAAATGGAACTGCCTTCTGACCCAGCAATTCCACTGCTGGGATTATACCCTAAGAGCCCTGAAACACCAATCCAAAAGAACCTATGCACCCCAAGTTCATAGCAGCACAATTTACAATAGCCAAGTGCTGGAAGCAACCTAAGTGCCCATCAGTCAATGAGTGGATCAAAAAACTATGGTACATTTACACAATGGAATTCTACGCAGCAGAGAGAAAGAAGGAGATCCTACCCTTTGCAACAGCACGGATGGAACTAGAGAGCATTATGCTAAGTGAAATAAGCCAGGCGGTGAGGGAGAAATACCATATGATCTCACCTTTAACTGGAACATAATCAACAAAAGAAAAAAGCAAACAAAATATAACCCAGAGACATTGAAATTAAGAACAATCTAACAATAGCCAGAGTGGAGGAGAGAGGGGTCAATGGAGGGAAGGGTTTTCACTACAAAGGACACATGGACATAACCAAGGGGGAGGGTGGAAGCAAGGGAGGGAGATGGGTTCGGCTGGGGTGGGGGGGGAACGGTGGCGGAAAAATGCAAACAACTGTAGTTGAACAACAATAATTAAAAATAAATAAAAATAGAAAAAAAGAAAAAGTAAATAAAGAGATATAATCAAGAAAAAAAAAGATCCTACATTATATGGCTGACCTTATCTAAGCCTGTTGTTAGATATTATATATACATATATGAAATATATAGAAGAAAAAGCTCAAATACAACATTTAGAAATACTTTAATACATATTAAATAGACAAAAAGCACATTTTAAAATTATCAATGATTTTTAAAAATACCCCAATAAATGTATTAATTGATATTCATCCCTTGCTTAGGGAACTGATCAATTCTAGATCTATAACTATAGGTCCCATCACCAAGAGTTGTTATACCCAATATGCATAAATTTTCTTACACAATGGCTAATAAAGAGCAGCCAGAAAGTAGAACATAACTGTACTAAAGCTATTAAGCTCAATCTGATAGTGTTTAATCGATGGCTGTTATCTTCAGGGATGCTAGCAAATTTTTAATTGCTCTTGATCCCATTTTATTCCCAAGGTTGACTATTTAACTGTGGGTTTGTTCTTAATATTCCCCTAAAACAGGGGAAAGACTTTATTTAAAAAGTGGTCCTGATTCGTCCAGAATCATCAAAGGGATAAAAATGACGAGTTAAATGAACTATTAAGTTAAGCAAAGTGAACACTGATTATTACACATTACCAAGGCACAAATTTTACCATGCAGAATAGTGAAAACACAAAGTTTTACCTCCACACAGGTTTTCATCCCTGAGGCAGCAGCATAGTGCAGGGGTGTGTTTTTTTTGTTATCTACAGCATCAATAGCTGCTCTCTCATATTCCCCTTGGTCAAGTTTTGCTCCTTTCCATCTTAAGATCATCTGCAGACAATCTGCTCTTCTAAAATCATCTTCTGCAGGGCGTGCTAGGCGAGGATGAAGGGCTCCTTCAGATATCATAATTTGAGGTCCCATACACAACAAATGCATAGATGTTTCATTGTGCACATTCCGTTTATTTGGATTTCCATCTCGACCAAAAAGAAAAGTCCTAAAATAGTAAAGGAAAAGGATAAAAACCAGTTATTTTCTACTTTGAAATAAGAATACATAGAAAATAAGAAATTTAAAAGATGACCTATTTCTAAGTTGTTAATACAATGTTGAACTCATGTTTCACAATAGGGTGGATGACTAATTCTTGGTTATAAAAAACTCACTTTAGAACAATACTAAAAAGAACAAACTGAGTATCTTTACAGTATTTGCTAATAAAAGAAGAGGAGATAGAAGGAGGAAAAAGGGAAAGGAAAGAAGATAAAGGAGTAAAGAAAAAGATAAAAGGAAGGGGGAGGAAGGAAAGAAACAGAAAGGGCCACTTACAGACTTACACGTTATTAACATAAACACCTTAGAGTACATTACTGAACATTCCACATCAACTTTTTTTATTTTCTGCCCTATTTCTCTTGAGTACTTATTTATTTAATAAGAATGGTGACAATATAAGCACAGCAAGTAATGTATAAGTTTAGGACTAAATTTTTAAATCTAGGAAAAATATCTCTACTTAAAAGTCATCAGCTAGCCTTTATAAAGTACAATCCTTTTTGAGAGGAGCAAATTGTGGCTAGTTTTAAAAAACCAAGATATAATTCCAAGGTTGTAGTTTTTCCTGATGACAGGTCTAGGTTACTCCCTTAACTACTGACAAATAAAGACCTGAGAGTTGTGCCTAGTTCTTAATCTACCTTTGAGCTAGGGTCATAGGATTAAAAGTTCAGCCAATTCAGATGCTATAATGGGATACTGAAAAATGAGTTGGGAAAACCCTGCTATAATAGAGTCAGCTTATAGTAGAACACACAAATACACTATGAAGTGAACATATAGGTCTCATATCTGAAGACATAACAAAATGAGTTGGGAAAACCCTGCTATAATAGAGTCAGCTTATACTAGAACACACAAATACAGTATGAAGTGAACATACAGGTCTCATATCTGAAGACAGAGCCTACACGTACTGTGGAGGGCTGAGATCACTAGCACTGGACTATGTTCAAATCCAGGATTTGAACAGCAGAATTTGAACAGCATACAGGAAGGAAGCATGGCCAAACCCTAAATCCTAGTTACATTAAAAAGTAAACAAATGACAACAAAAACCCCTGACCATGAAGAGCTGGCAGCAAGCTAGCCTGCTTTTCAATTTGAATTTGTAAGCCAAGCTGGAAATCTCTCAGGAGAAAAAAGCTGAATTAAGAGGTCCTAAGGCAACAGAAGGTCCCAAACAATTTTTACAATTGTAAATCTCTCCAGTTCTGATCACTCAAGACTCTAGAGCTCATAACAGAGTAAAAGGCTCAGTCTATTTGACTGTCTTGTTCAGGTCTGCACTGTTCCTGTGGCCTTCAGGCTAACAGCCTCTGCTTGAGACATGCTAATCATTAGAGGAATTCTGCTTGGAGCTAGATTTTTTTTTTAAACAGTCCCTCCCATTTTCCCTTCCCTTGACATAAAGAAACCTAAACCTTGTACTTCTTTAAAAAAAAGATTTTATTTATCTATCTTAGACAGAGGGGAAGGGAGACAGAAAGAGATGGAGAGAAATATCAATATGTGGTTGTTTCTCGTGCGCCCCCCATGGGGGACTTGGCTCACAACCCAGGCATGTGCCCTAGACTGGGAATCAAACTGGCAACCCTTTGGTTCACAGGCCAGCACTCAATCCACTGAGCCACACCAACCAGGGCTTGACTCTGTACTTTCTTTTTTTTTTTTTTCCAAACAGTTACAATTTTTATTCTTACAATTATGCAAAACAGCAACAACAGACTTACAGAGCCACATATCCATAACAAAAGAGGAAGGAAACAAACTATTCCAGAGATGTCTTGAGAAGTTTCAAAGGAATACACACGAGGCTAAAAATCCACAGCGAAACCGTGGCTGTGCCCCAGGCTGCATTTATTCCTGCATTTTCTCAATAAGTTCTTCCTTGTATTTGCCTTTCTCTTTTCCAACTTGTCGAGATTTGGCTTTGTGTTCAAGAATCTTTTTCCGATCTTTATCCAGTTTTAGCCTGGTGATAATCACCTTGCTCGGGTGGATGCCCACGTGGACAGTTGTGCCATTGGCCTTCTCTCGCTGTACCTGCTCGATGTAGGTGACATATTTCTTTCTGTACACCTGGACCACCTTGCCGATTTGCTGGCCTTTGTAGTGTCCTCGAACCACCTGGACCTCATCGTCCTTAAGATGGATTTGAAGAACTACTAGGGCTCCCACTCTCTCAATAGCCTTCTCTATCAATAAACCTTTCCTTACTCCTGACTCTGATGGTTTGAGTTTTGAGTTTTAACCTTTGACCTTTCAGAGCATCAGGCACAAGGACTTTGGATCAGTAATAAGCAGTATAGTCCTTCAAAATCGACCTATTAGGTTTTTAGTATCTACATTTAAACAAATTGTCCTGAAAGGAGTCAGGAGGTCTCTGAAGAACGAACAAATGAATTACTATTACTTATGATAACCATGCCAGTTCATCACACCTCAACTCTTTCCACTGGGGCGAAGCAGTCAAGAGCCAAATGAAACATCACCCTACATGTACTGAGTTCTGTACTGTAGGTGAGTGTGGTGGGCAGAATAATTCCTCCACTCCAAAGAGGTCCCTGTCCTAATTCCTGGAAGCTATGAATATGTTATCTTATACGATAAAAGGGACTTTACAGATGTGATTCAATTAAGGTTCTTGTGATGGGGAAATTATCCTGGATTATCAGGGTGGGCCCAGTGTAATCACAAATCCTAATCAGAGGAAGATAAGAAAGTTACAGAGATTGGAAGATGCTATGTTCTTGCCTAGAGATGAACAAAGGAGCCACTAGCCAAAAACAGATTTGGAAGCTGGAAAATAAAATTCCCAATCATATTTCCCTATATTTACAGTGGTTGAATTACAGCAGATTATAATGGATAAGTAAAATTAATACCATGCTCTTAAAAATGTATTCATCAAGATTAAAACTTGGTAGCTCCGTTGGTTAGAGTGATGTCCCAATACACCAAGGTTGTGGGTTCAATCTCTGGTCAGGCTACATACAAGAAGTAACCAATGAATGCACAAATAAGTGAAACAACAAGTCAATGTTTCTCTAAAACAAAAAAAAAATTAAAAATAAATAAAAAGCAATTATAAAAGATTGAACCTTCTTCAATACACTGACAGTGTGAGAGGAGGAGGTTGCAGAGCTGGGTAAAAAAGGTGAAGGGATTAAGCAAAAAAAGAAAAAACTCTTAGACACAGACAGCAGCTCGGTGGTTACCAGAGGAGAAAGGGAGTGGGGAGAGGCAGAAGATAGTGAAGGACTGATAAACGGTGGTGCAGGAGACTTGACTTCGGGGGTGGTGAACACATGATACAACATACAGATGATGTATTCTAGAATTGTACACTGAAACCTATAGTTTATTAACCAATGTCACCCCAATAAATAAAAGTAAAAAGATTAAAGCCTCTTCCAATAGGCATCATTAATAACAAAAAATGTTTCGTTTTCTTAAAATTTTAACTTAGGAAGAAATTTAAAATAATTCAGGGTCTGTAAGACTCTGTACAACCACGTTTACCCTGCCTCTCCTATCTCCATTTCCAATATACCATTTATTCTCTCTTTTAGTTTGTTAAGGAGCCCTTAGGTTCTTAACAGTATGGAATTTAATGCAACTTGGGAGATGTCAGTGTATATGAGTGTCTGTACCTATTTCCCACTCCTGCCCCACCTGCTGTATTAAACATTTCTAGATCCTTCCCAATATAGGGAATAGTGAGGTAATTTTGCAAATGTTCTCTTGTTCAATCTTCCAGACTGATTAATCAAACCAGTTATTATTCTGAAATTATTCAAATAACTTCTTTATGCATATTTACTCAAGATTCTCAAATTTATTAGATATAGTAACATACCTGCATAAACACTTTGTGCTAAAACTATAGTGGGATATTCTAACTTCATCCATTCACATTACTGCTTTTCCATCATTTGTTTAAATTCAAAAGTTGTCTTCCTTAATTTATGTGTATGTATAAATAGAATAATAAACATATAATTGAGGTAGAGTTTTAGACAGGCCTCTTTCTATAACTGTTATCAGTAATTATGAAGTGTATTTTACTACTTGCTCATGAGGTTAATTCTAAAATAGGTATAGGAGACAACTGACAGGAAGGTGAAGTAAAGAAAACATTAACCTGGAAAAAAAAATCCCTTTCATTTGACCCTAAGAATTCATCCAGGAGCCATTTGTTTATCTAGATTCTTTCACTGTTCATTTTCAAATGGCCAGCTTATAACTGCTACCCCCCTCTCTCTCATTGCACTCTCATACCAGCAGGAACTTCCTCAGCGCTAAATTCTTCACTGTTGACCTAATTTTTGTTTTTAACTTGAAATTACTGACCTTTCTATTATCTTGGTTTCCACATCCTTTTCAATATCCTTCTTAAATTATTTTCAGTACAATTTCTCTTTTACTCACGATGATGGCTCCACTTCCCACCCCCTTACTGGAAGCAATTCAATTCTTGAATTCACTTTCTTCTCCATACACATTTCCTTCTTTAGAGAACACATACACTTTGTAAGTTGTAAAGTGTTATTCAGAACCTAAATGCTAGGCAGTAGAAGAATAATGGGTTCTCTCAGAGGGCTTCTACTATTACTTCTATGATAATTTTTAATCCTCTATCAACCTGATTTCTCATTCGACCTCTGGACACATTCTAAATTCTTACAGGCCCCTTTCTCTTGCATATTCCACTATTATCTCATATTCACTTGAACTTCCTCCAGAATAATAGCTTTCACTCCCAGAGCTGTCATTTCTTGCCATAACACTCTTTTCCTAGTGACTAACACATACATATACCTCTAGTTCCTTTTCAACCTTCTGTTTTATGAAACAAATGTTTATTAAGCAGTATTCATTTGCCAGGTTCTATTCTAGAAGTCAGGCATGTTGTGAAGACAGTAAAAACTAGAAATCAGTAACTGGAAACTCTTTTAATTCTGAAAGTTTGGCATTAATATGATCTAATAAGGATTTCATATTTTATTTACACCAAAAGATAGCACCTTTTTATTTCCAAAAAAGCAAAAGAAGCTATTCTGTAAAATCTAAGGAATAAGTATTAGAATCCTTATTCTATACATGACTTTCCCAAGAAGATACAACTAATGAATTGTATACTCATCCAAACCAGAACCTGCTGACTCCAAAGTCCAAGAGTCTTTTTGCTACATTAAGTAGTAACTATTTGTGAATATGGATTTAGTTTCCCTAGAAAGAGGCACTGTGGTGTGGTATAATGTATAACCATTTAGGTTCAGAGAGATATGAATGCAGATGGAACTGTTAAACTGTACATTACTCTTCTTTTACCATGTTATTCTGCCTAAGAAGGAAGGATATTTATGCCTGTTGTTGCAGGGACCATAAAGCTAAAGGAAATGGAGAGGAAATGACAGCCTTAATCCAGATGGGTGCATTACTTTATGGGTACTAGGCCCTTGACTAGGTATGTCTACCTTTGTCTACCCATATACATCATGTGTCAGTAATCTAGCCAAGCTGAGCCAGGGTCCACATTAAAGCTAACAAGCAGTTACCCCAGATTACATGAAGCAGCATGAGAAAATAATGACCATAAACCTGTTAGAAAGTTTAGCAAGGTTAAATGCAGTGAAATACTTGAAGCAACCTAGAACACAAATAATTAAAACCGAGTTGCTATTTCACCCAGTAAATGCTGTTTATCCTGATTTTGCATGACAGTGTTAAGATTAACTTCTTATTTAGATAGTACAGAGAAAATCAAAAGTCAAGTTAATTTAAATGTTAATTGCTTTAGAATTAAGTTTTTTTGGGAAAAAAAGAATATACAGATTAAAAATGAGAATTGCTTACTCTTAGGATAGGAGAACAATAAAGTAATTTCTGATTCTAGTATAGGATATTAAAGGCTTTAATAAAGAAATTATTTCTTTATAAATTATTATTATATAAGTCACTGATCTCTAAATAATTTAAAAAGCACCTGAACACTTTAGCCTGAAGTTGAAAGTTACATATAAAGTTCAGTATAACGTATATAGCCGAATGGCAACAGTACAAACTAGTAACTTAAAAGAGAATATACAGTCACCTTTTCTGTAGGTCTTTAAATATTCATTCAACAGAATAACCACAAGATGGGAACAGACAGATATATTCCTGCTTAGAGGAACCACGAATATTGACCAGATCAGATTTCTTAAACTTTTTGGTCACAGGACCCTTTTTACAACTTTAAAAATTACTGAAGATTCCACCCTGGCCAGTGTGGCTTAGTTAGTTGGAGTGTCGTCCTGCAAACTAAAAGGCTGTGAGTTCAATTTACCGTAGGGCACATGCCTGGGTTGCAGGTTCGGTTCCCAGTCTGGGTACATACAAGAGGCAACCAATCGATGTTTCTCTCTCACACTGATGTTTTCCTCCCTTTCTGCCTCCCTCCCCGTCTCCCTAAAATCAATAGACATGTCCTCAGGTGATGATAAAAAAAATTACTGAAGATTCCTAAGAACTCCTGTTTATGTGGGTTATATATATATTGATATTTAGCATATTAAAAATTAAAACAAATTTAAAAAATATCCATTAAAAAGTAAAGCCTTTACATATCAAATATTCCTACCATCTTAAAGTGAAAACTATCTATAAATTTTTTAAAAATTGAGAAGAGTAGCACTGTTTTTACATGTTTATAATTTCTTTTAATGTCTGGCTAATAAAAGACAAATTCTCATAGCATTCAATCTAGTGTAATATGTTGTTTTGGTTCAAGCATGTGAAGAAAATCCAGGCTTTATATAGTTAGAAAAAGTGTAAGTACTTTAAAATTGCCTTTTCAGGTAATTGTGAATATTCATATTTGATATTATACCAAAAATTCAACAAATTGTCATTTATTGCTAATCAAATCTTAAAGATTACTTTGCAATGTAGAATCTAAAATTTTATCAATGAACTTTTTGTACTGTTACATTAAAATCCATTGGTCTACCTTTCATTTTGAAAAAACCTTCTACCTATGCACAAGTTTTAAAAATCAAATACTGATCTTCTGGTAAATACTGATTCACCAAGTTATGCAAATTTTCTAGATGTCACATTTCATTTCACAGTATTTTTATAAAATCACATTAGTTTATATCACTAATATTATCAGAAATCCTGATCGTAATATTTCCTTACGCAATGACTTTATAAAACTTCTTTTCATTTTGTATAAGATATTGTACTATGCAGGAAGTACAAAAGAGACACTTTTACAGGGTTGTAATTTAGGTAGGCAGACAGAAAATATACAGTTATAAAATACAATTGATACCAACAGACAACCTGTCTAGACAGCTGGGAATGGGCTGAGGGCAGTGAATAGCAGGGGCTGCCCGAGAATATGGAGCTGGGTAATGGGAATGGAACCTGGGAGCTGCTTGTGCACTGAGCCACACTCCCTGGAGGCAGAAGTTGGAGGTCACAGCACTGAGAGTGTGGTATGCAGCTGGACAATACCTTCACGAACTGACTAGGGCCATGGCAAGGACATGGAGTTATGCTTCCATGTTGCCCAGGTAATGAAGAACCTGCCTGGAGGACACTCTGCCCCAGTAGGGAGGTCCTGCTCCTGGCTGCAGACGCCCTGCTCAACCCACTGAGGCCACCCTCTGGGCTGCCAGAGAGGCTGTCCAGGGTTTCCAGGGGCCCTTTACTTAGGCAGTTGCTCTCTGTTGGTGGGCTCCAAGTATTGGTAACTCGCTTTATGGGGGGACTACGTCATAGGAGGCAGGGAGTTGAAGGAGCACCATGGGCATCTTCCCCATCAGCCATGATGGCAACGGGGGTGGGGGGGAGGTTCTTACACTGAGCACACACAAGTCTAGGAAGACAATTGGATAGTGGAAAAGCTCTCCTATTCCCTTCTGGTACCAGACTGGAGGTGGGACCAGGGGAAGGCAGGCATATATGCAATAAAAGTTAAAATGGAGGAAGGGGAGGTGCTGGACCAAAGAGACCTGTCGGTCCAGTTTGGGGAAAAAAGGGAATTGATTGGGATGCAGATCCACCCAAAACCACAAAAGTTTAAGGAAGTTAACTGGTCATTCTGAGAAAGCACCTGGTCCCTCCCACTCCTGAAACTAATATAAACGCAGGGGAATATAGGAAGTTGCTTGTGCTCGTTGCTCGGGACCTGCACTTGGATGGTGCACTGGCTTGTCCTCTTCGTGTGCCATGTGATTGTAGAAGTCATGTGGCCCATGGCCTCCTGGAGGGAGTCTCTATCTCTCTTGCTGAACTGATGGAGCATACACCAATGCAGTTTGTGTGCTCTCTAGCCCAGGAGCATGGGACTTTGCAATCCTAGAAGCTGCATGGCCAACGGCAGCCCAGCTCCACACAGCCTCCAGGAGGGAGCCTGAAGCTGGACAGCAGCTGGGAACAAGCTAAGCTACCTGGATAACCGCTTAGCAGTGGCCTAGGTCTCCACAGGATGGTACTTCAAAATGGAGCAGGAACTCTGGGCACTGCCTTTTGTTTTGGTCTTGCTGAGGATGGCTGGGTTTTGTGGAGGAGATGAGCTTTGAGACGGGTAGTCCCCCATTATCCCACATTGTTCAGATCTGAATAAAAACCCTCTTCCCTCCTTACCAGCCTCTGCCTCTAGAGTTTGCCTTTTGTGGTGGTAGGCAGCCGAATCCCCATTTTTGTTCAGTAACAGAATGAGATAGCGTTATGCCAAACAAGACAAACAAAAAAAGAGCCATATAAGTTCTTAAAAATAAAGACTGAGGTGCCTGGGGGCTGTGACAGGCTAAGAAGATAGATAAAGCCTGCCCAAGACCTTGCAGGAAAGGTAAGACTCAGATAGAAAAAGAGAAAGCTGAGAGGAGTGGGGAAGGGGTACTCGGGCAGAGAGCGCCGCATACACATGGCAGACAGAACACGTGGAATGTTTCAGGGATACTAAAAACAGCAACTTAATTTGAACAACAATTTGTAGAAGAAGACATTTTAACAGGTTTAAAGTTTTTGTCAAGTTCTAAAAAGCTTTGAATGCAGGTTTAAGAATTATATTTCACTGTGTAAGCAAAGAAGTGTTTCTTTCAGTTCTAGAACCAGACTTCCATAGCTGCATAATCTACTTCTAAAAACACTAAATTGGTTTCGGAACTACTTTTCTATCCTTTGCTTCTTTTATTTTCTAAGGTAGCAAATATCAAATTTAATTCCCTTGTAATTAGGTAAGAACCCTCAAATAAATATTTGCTGTCACTGATGTTTATATTTTTTAAAGTTTCTTAGTATTTTTTTAATTTTAAGGAAATGTTTTGCTTTTAGAAAAGTCTTTTCAAGTAACTAAACCCCATTGAAAGAAAGGAAACTCTAATCTGATCATGACTAGATAAGGCAAAGGTATCTGTTTTGCAACTTAAACTAGTGAATCACAGTTAAGAACTTTGGTGTAGGTACCCTTCCCTGCGATTTGTTGATAGATGACAAGTACTTTTCTTTTTTCTTCATTTTTATAGTTGACACTATTACATATGTCCCCATTTTCCCAGCCTTTCCCTGTCTCCACACTGCCGCTGCCCTCCCTTCCCTCTGGCCATCACCACACTGCTGTCTGTGTCTAAAGGTCACTCCATGCTCATAGGCTGATCCCTTCACCTTCTTTCATCCAGTCTCTACCTGCTCCCTCCCCTCTGACAGCTGTCAGTCTGTTCCATGTGTCCATGCCTCTGTTTCTATTTTGTTTGTCAGTTTATTTTGTTCTTTAGATTCCATATATGAATATATTCATATGGTATTAGCTGACAAGTACTTTTCTAGAATCAAAATCATTGAAATTAAACACTAAACTATTGTCAAGAACTCATACTATGAAGCATAGTGAGTAACAAAGTGTATTTACAGCAACAAGAATATGTGGACCAACCTCACTATTAAAACTTTTAATCAATTTATGAATAATGCTAAAAAGTCATACTTAACAATTTAAGCATATTTAGTTAGAAAGTTTAATTCACTACAATACCATACACATGCACAATATGTGTATATACTTTCAAATATCAAGGTTTTCCCCCCCCTTTCACTAATTTGTTATCAACTGGTTTATAGTAATACTCACCCTAATATCCTGTTCATTCCGTGTCTAGCAGCATAGTGTAACGGAGTATTGTGCTGGTAGGGCTCCCCATAGGATGTATTTGGATCAAGGGATTCTTTTAGCTGAGGGTTGTTTTCATATATTTGGCAGGCCAGGTTTTCATCACCATTGATGAGTGCTTTACGAAATTTGGTGGTTGTATTTCCCATGTTTTGTTTTGTTTTTTTCTGACAGGCAGTGGCACTTTTTTCCTACCACCTTCAGTCACTTCTTGAATGCTTCTGTAACATGTTTCACATTCTATTAAAGGAAAAAATGATCAAATTAGACTGGGAACCAGTAATTATGAAGCAGTGTCCTGAAGAAACTCACAATTAGGAACACTAATAAAATCTAGGGAGAGGATGTAAAATGACAAATCATATTACAATTTAGTAAATTTATCTTAATATCAAAAGAAAATTTCAAATTTTTAACATTGCCCAAATTAACTTCTTGTTAAACTGTAACTTTTCCTGTATAGAGACTGTTAAGTTTTTGCAGGTTGCACTTTGTGTTATAAAAGTTATTTACATATGTAGAGAAAAAGTTTTAATTTTCCTCTTCACATGGGCAGGAAATGAGCTCAACTAAATTTTATGGTTGAATACACTTAATTCTCTGTATAACTATGTATAAATCTGACTCAGCCAATTTGTGGGCTAGTGAAAAATGTAGATTTTGCTCATATAAATACTCCAGAATAGATGTTAAATTATAGTAAAGAAAAAGTGAAACTGCTCAGTACTTATAAGGACATCAGAGAAAAGACTATAAATGTAAACATTACAGGACTATACGACAACCTGATAAATGAGATAGTTACAGCAAACTAATAAAACGGATTATACACAGAACAATGGAAACATTATTATTGTACCTCAAGACCATTAAATTTATTTCCTTCTACTATAAAGAACTTAAAACAAAGCTGAAAACATCAAATACTTACACATACTATGTGTAGAAAGAGGTTATGACAATGGTCATATGAGCATTAACTACTATGTGAGTGTGGGTGGGGGAAGGAGAACAGGGAAACAATTACTGGATTTGGAGTTCGAAATCTCTTATTTACCTACCCTAGCTGTGCAATTTTCTGCAAGTTGTATACCCTCTAAAAGCCTCAGGTTCCTAAGTGTATGGTAAAGGAAAATGACTACTTCTTAAGGACGGCTGTGAGGATTATAAGAGCTACTTTATTATAAAGTACCTACCATAGTCCTTGACTAGTATACTCAATAAATGCTAGTTTTGTTCTATTCCAAGAAACAGAATTCTGAGTCTACTCTTGAACAGTGATCAAAATAAGTGATAAACGAAGCAGCATATGCAAAGGCAGGTATGAAATAAAAGGCTTATTCAAGGCGGTAAAGATGGAGTTCAGGATCTCTAGTGTTGGACTAACAGGAAATATAATTGAAAACTGGTTGGGTCCAGACTAAGAAACTTTTACTTTAACCTGTAAAGAACATATAAAGGCTCTTATGAAGGGCAATGATGTAATTATTTTATGTTTTAGAAAATGAGCTATTGTTACAGTGCAGACAACAGACTAGAGGGAGAAAAACGTAGAAGCAGAATACAGGAGCCTTTCATGTTACCCAATTAACTCAGTGGCAGGCTGGACATTAAAACGTAGCTTTAGAAAAAGTTGGATATAATACATACTTGTTTAACATAGGCTTTGTATGAGCAGTAACATTTTCAACAGAATACAAATTAAAGGATTAAAAAATAAATTGAGTTTTTTTTTTTTTTTAAGTTTCCTGTAAAACAGAGTCCCTCAACTTTGGCTATACATTTAAAAACCTGGACAACTTCAGAGTTCCACGGCCAAGCTGCATCCCAGACCAATTAAATCAGTGTTGAGTGGGTAGCTCCCAGGCATCAGTATTTAAGCTCTGTGGGTGAGTTCAAAGTGCACACACCACTGCATAAAAAAGCTCCTGAATCTCTCTAGCTAAATGTTATATCTGAGTATGAAGATCAAGGTGAGCAGGCAGGGTAAGACATCTGCTGAATCTATTTTAGAGATAGGTATCAACTACTTAGCATAGCAGCACATTTTCTGGCACACAGCTATACTTAATGAGGTCAACATTTGGGTCTTTTAATGGTTATCACTGATTTTTTTACTTTAAATATTTTTTTTACTTCAAATATATACACATAGATATTTTAAAATATGAATAAAGGATAAAAAACTTATGGTCTGTTTACTGGAAGATAACCACAGTTGGCATTTTGATAAGTAACCACCTTATTTATGATGTATGTTTGTATGCATATATATACTATAAATATTTGTATGTATAAATTGGATCATGCTCCATAATCTCAAAACTTTTATTTAACCTTTTAGAGAGTTGCTGAACCTTTGGCCTTAAGTATTCCTTTATCATCTCATCTTGAATGAGGAGCAAATGATCCCCCCCCACCATCTATGCTTTGATATCACAGTATCCTGTAGCCACTTTTGGGATTTTTCAACAACAGCCTGGATATTACTTTTTTTGTTTGTTTTTCATGGAATCTAGGAGTCATGTGTTGATCTTCGGTGAAATAATTTGTTTAGTTGTACTGCTGTAAACACTTTAAGAGTTTATTATTCTTAACAGAACTCCATTCAGTTCATTGCATATTTTTATGTATAACCAAATAAAAAAATATTATCATGTGGGCTCTAAAGGGTCTTTCCTAAGGATTTGGACTCTTTCAGTTATTTGGTTTTATCTTTCTTGCCTGACAGACTGCAGCTCAAATTATGAACATTTTCAGAGTTTCAGATTAGACTAATAAACAACACATGTTCTCTGATTTACATTACTATTTTAGAGAAATGTTCTGTAAGACAATAATTTATATCCAAGATGTGAAAAAAAAACCTATAAAAGCAATGGTATCTTGAGGATACTTATTTAAAATAACAAGATACTTTAAAAAAATCAATAACACTCTAAAATGTCCATTTAAATATTACTGTTACTCATGTTGAAAGCATACTAGAGTCTGGAAACCTTTTTGTGGTTCTCAGTTATTTTCAAATATCTTTCATTTTTAAAATGAGTTCAATAAGCCTAAAACTCACCAGGAAATGCATCATTTAAAGCAGTCATCGGGCCATCCCCCCTCAGATTTGTTTGCCCAAGTCTTGCCTAGAAATTTGGAAGATGTGTCCTTTCACTTTTTCGTAGCTACAGCTAGCATAGGCTAAAATGACGTCACTCTTTGTTTCTGAATCAAACCCGCAAGTACTATTTCTCCAACTCCAACATAAATCTATATAGAGAGCTTTAAGAAGCAAGTGATGAATTATCAAAGAGGTAAAAATAATTTTTTTATTTTGGGCTTCTAAGTTATACAGGAAAATCTAGGTGAAGTTTCATCACTTAATAGTAAAACACAACACTTAATAAGTATTAATGGAAAAAGTAAGAAAAGTATACCCTGTCAATGAACACCAGAGCGCTTTCCCTAATTTTTTATTAACTTTTTATCGTGAAGGGCTCTATAACTTGTTTTTTGTTTTTAAGGATTTTATTCATTTTAGACAGAGGGGAAGGGAGGGAGGAAGAGAGGGAGAGAAACAACAATATGTGGTTGCCTCTCGTGTACCCCCTACTGGGGGCCTGGTCTGCAACCCAGGAAAGTGCCCTGGTCGGGAATTGAACCAGTAACCCATTGGTTCACAGGCCAGCGCTCAATCCACTGAACCACACCAGCCAGGGCATATAACTCTTGTTTTAAATCTATCTCTCAACTTTCCCATTCATAGGTTAATAATCAGGTGCAACAACAACTCTAGTGCACTTAAATAAACTACTCCCAGAAATCTTTTATAGAAGATGAAATGCTTCAGAAGTAAGTAATGCCTAATTTATCTGTTTCCACAAAGGTAAATTATTTAAAAAAAATTTTTGATCCTCATCTGAGGATATGTTCATGGATTTTGGCAGGGGGGTGGGATGGGGGAGAGACAGAGAACAAAAAAGAGAGAAACATCGATCAGTTGCCTCCTATATACACCTGGACCAAGGATCAAACCTGCAACCTAGGTATATGTCCTGACTCAGAATTGAGCCTGCAACCTTTTGGTGCATGGGTGACACACTCCAATCAACTGAGCCACCCAACCAGGGCCACAAAGGAAAATATTTTAAACTCATAATTATGGACTGAAGTTGTTGACCTAAACAAAATAATTGGCTCTCATTCTTCATTTAAGTGGAAGAAAACCCAACATTACACACACACACACACACACACACACACACACTCAATTCATCCTTCTGCAACTTTCTGCAGGTAAGAACAATTGATAAGACTAACAATTTTAAATCTACAACTAAACTTCTCTTTAGCCAAAACAGAAACAAGTAGAAAGTTCATTCAAACACTATGTCCCAACCCTAGTCCCCTCCTGAAATCAGAGAGATGTTTCTCAAGGAAGAAAAATTCCAGAAAGCTCTACATCCAAAGAAATGCTCTAACTGTTAATGCAGTGATACTCAACAAAGAGGAGAGGATAGTTTAAAAAAAAAAAGACTCTAAGAGCACTGTTAAAGGGTAAGGTCAAAAAATAAAATAAAAATAAAATGATAGAAGGGAAAAAAGCCATGAAAAACTATATACATTGTAGTAAACAGAATCTATGTGGACAAATAATATATGAAGGTATCAAGTCTGTTCATTTACTCATTCAATTAAGTATTTATTAACATGTAGTAATTTTCATTGATCATCATACATGAGAATCACTGGGGGAGGTGATTTCAGTTGGTCTAGGAGGACAACGACAGAGTGAAAATTTTAAAAGCTATCCAGTTCACTATAACATACTGGTCAGAGTTAAATTAAGGACCATGGATTGGTTTTGAAACTATAGTAAACCAAGGGTATTGGCAAGAGCTGTGACAGCAAGGAGAGTAGGAGTCAGAAAGACCTGCGCTCAAATTCTGTTTCTATTTTACCAAGTAACTTAACCTCTTTGAGTTGTTTACTCACGTGTAAACCACAAGTATTAATATCGACTTTCTTCAGCTAGCAAATATAAGTGAACAGATAGAAACCAATTCATGTATGGTGTTTATACTGCAGTGAGAGTGGAGAGATAAACAATTCTAAGACTGATTTTATTCTGTTTGCAATAGGGAGACATTACAGATTTTTTAGCTAGATCTTTTTCAGGCTTTAGTATTTTTAGAAAAATACATTCAAGATTTATACATGTTGATGCATTAATCAATAGTTCAATCTTCTTTATTGCTGAGTAGTAGTCTATTGTGTGGCTGTACCACTGTTTGTTTAACCATTCCCATATTGCAGGATGTGCTGGCTGTTTCCAGTTCTGAGCAACTTAAATATGTTTTAATTTCCCTTGAGTAAATATGCAGGAGTGTAATTACTTGGACATGTGGTAGGTTGTTTAACTTCATAAAAACCATTGGTCAGCATTTGGAATCATCAGGTTTCTATTTTTTCCTTTTTTCAGCAGCCATTCTATTGGATGTATAGTGGCACCTCACTATGGTATTAATTTCCATTCCCCTAATGACTACTGACATTGGGCATGCTTTCATGTATTTATCTGCCATAAGTATTTTTTGATTTGTAAATGTCTGTTTAGATCTTATGCCCATTTTTAAGATGGATTATCATTGCATGTCAGTTCTTTGGGTATTCTGTAGAAGTCCTTTGTTGCAAATGTAATTTACAAACATTCTAATTTATAACTTCCTTCTCTTTTCATTCTCTAACAGTGTTGTTCACAGACCAAAAGTTTTAAATTTTATAAAATTAAATTTATCATGTTTTCCTTTTATGGACAAAATCATATGTCAAACTCTTTGCCTAACCCAGGTCACAGAGATTTTCTCCTTTATCTTCCTCTAGAAGATTCTTAGTTTCAGGTTTTACATTTAAGACTGATCCAATTTGAGTTAATTTCTATATAAGGTATGCACTGAGATTCATTATATTTTATGTAAAGACAGCCAATAGTTTCTGGCACCATTTGATGAATAGGGTGTCCTTTCTCTACTGAATTACCTAGCTCCCTTATCAAAAACCAAATGAGTAGCAAACCAAATTCAATAATACCTTAAAAGGACCATACACTATGATGAAGTGGATTTCATGGATGCACAGATGGTTCAACATCCACATATATTGATATGTGGATACACCACATTAACAAAATGAAAAATAAAAATCATATTATCTCAATAGATACAGAAAAAGCATTTGACAAAATTCAACATCCATTTATAGTAAAAACTCTCAACAAAGTGGATATAGAGGGAACAAACCTCAACATAATAAAGGCCACGTGTGACAAGCCCACAGCTAACATCGTACTCAATAGTGAAAAGTTGAAAGCTTTTCCTTTAAGATCAGGAAGAAGAAAGGGATGCCCACTCTCACCACTTTTATTCAACATGGTTTTGGAAGTCCTAGCCAGAGCAATTGGGGAAAAAAATCCAAATCGGGAAAAAAGAACTGAAACTAACTATAACTGTCAAACTGCCACTAACTGCAGATAAATTGTATGCAGAAAACCCTACAGATTCCACCAAAAAACTATTAGAACTAATGAATACATCCAGTAAAGTTGTAGTAAATGATGAATATGCAGAAATCTGTTACATTTCTGTACACTAAAAACAACCAGAAACTGAATTTGAGAAACAAACCCATTTACAATTGCATCAAAAAGAATAAAATACAGTCATGCACTACATAATAATACTTTGATCAATGATGAACTGCATATACGACAGTGGTCCCATAGGATTATAAGAGAGCTGAAAAGTTCTTATTGCCTAGTGATGTCATTTTGTGATGTTGCAGTGCAAAGGCTGCAAAAAGCAACAAGGCTGTGGCTGAGATGGCAAACAACTTTAACGTGGGTGTGGAGGACATTGAGGAGTTCCTGGAGGTGGTTCCTGAGAAACTGACTAATGAGGAGTTGTGGGAAATGGAACAGAAGCAGATATCTGAAGAAAAGGCAAGAGGAAAGGACATTGCCAACGAAGAAAAAGAACCCCAAGAGAAATCACAGTGAAGGGTTTTGCAAAAGATTTTACAGATCTCAACAAGCTCCTTAAAAAGTTTGCAAACATGGACAACACTGAAGGGTTTTCATTGAGAGAGAATATTCACAGTGAATTATCTGCTTACAAGCAAATCTATGACTTAAAAAAACAACAAATCAAGTAAACCACAGGAAACACGTTTCTGAAAAGAATGACGCTTGAGGAAACTCTGAGGTCCTTCAGGAGGTATTCCAGAAGGCGGCACTGTTATCATGGGAGATGACAGCTCAATGCATGCTACTGCCCTGAACCTGCCAGTGAAACACACGTGGAGGTGGGAAAAGGGTGATACAGAAGATCCTGACCTTGTGTATGCTTAGGCTAATGAGAATGTTTGTGTCTTCTGTTTTTAACACAAACGTTTATAAAGAAAAAAATTAACTTAAAAATAGATAAAACTTATAGAGCACAGATACAAAGAAAGAAAATACTTTGTACAATGTGCTTGTTTTTTATTACAAAAAGAGTAGAAAAGTTTAAAATTGTTTATAAAGTAAAAGTTACAATAAGGTCAATTTATTACTAAAAACTTATTTATGAAATTAGTGTAGCCTAAGTATATGCTATTTATTTATAAAGCCTACAGCAGTGTGCAGTAATGTCCTAGGCCTTCACATTCACTCACCATTCACTTCTGACTCACCCAGAGCAACTTCCCAGTCCTGCAAACTCCCATTCATGGTAAATGTCATATACAAGTGTACCATTTTTAATTTTTTACCTGATTTTTACTGTACCTTTTCTACATTTACATACTCAAATACACTGTGTTACAACTGCCTATAGTATTCACGACAGTAATATGCCATACAGGTTTGTAGCTTAGGAAGCAATAAACTATGCTGTATAGCCTAGGCGTGCAGTAGGCTACACCATCCATGTTTGTGTAAATGTACTCTATGACGCTTGCACAATGACTAATGTGGCATTCCTGAGGACGTATCCTTGTTTTCAAGCAACAAATGACTGTACTTAACTCAACTGTAGCTGGGAAGTCATAGGCACTATGTAACAGAATAGGTATGGCAGTGCTTGTACTTCATTTACAAAAACAGACAGGGGTATTTTGCCCATAGACTGCAGTTTGCCAACCCCTGGATTTGATGGAAGGAGCACAGCATAGAACAATCTGGAATCTCACATTTACTATTTCCTAGCTCTAGCACAAATCACTTAACTTCTCTGAACCTCAATTTCTTCATCTGTAAAATGGCGATAAGGCCACCTGTCATGCAGTACTGACCTAGGTAAAGTAGGTAATACAGTGACTGGCACGTAGCAAGCGCTCAATAAATTTTATCTTCCTTCCCTTGTCAGGGCCTGCAAGCCCAATAGTGGTAAAGTCAGTTGCTGCCTTTAAAGAATTTCATGCTCATTCTTTTTAAAACAGTAAAATCTTAAGAAAAATGTCACCAACTATATGTTCCATATCAGGACTAATGTATAACTGGTAGTCTAGACTTGAGTTATTGGGTGTTTGACCCTTGGCAATTTAAAAAAAATCTATTTTTTCAACTATCTTCTGAACCAAAATTAACTGAATTTTCAATATTTTTAGGTCACTGTCAATATTAACAAATCTCTCCTATGTAACTGCACTTAAAAATATTAAGTGAAGGGATATAGACTTTAGTATAAAACCAGGAGCAGTACATAGAATCTCAAACTGGGAGTACTCTATATGAAATGAACACACATGCACACACATCTTTAGCAGAAAAGAGATCTTAGTCTAAAATATTGCTAAACATGAAGTATGGTTTAAGAGATGTGGGGTTGAGCCTGCCTAATTACATATTAAGTCAAAGTGAAATGTGGTTTTACTCCTGGTGGCTTCCTGGAAGAAGTTCATGAATACCCCCAGTTTACAGGAAAACTTATGAGTATTAGAGAATACTGTGACAATGATCTAAGCTAAGAAAAATCTTTTAACAAAGAAAGCAACTTCCTTGTAATAATGCATTCCAAGATGAGAATTAATCGCTCTTATTACGGTATCTTAATACGGCAGAATTCAAAAGAAAATGGCTACACAAACACAAAAGCATTATCATGATAAAACTAAAAAACTCTATGTGATAGTCTCAGCAACCAAGAAAAAGGAGACAATCAAATATATATACATATCCCATCTGCTCTTGGATACCTTTCTGTCAACATGGCTTTCACAGTGTGGAAAAGGATGTGACAGTTAGAAAAGGGAAAAAAATGAAAAATCTCTTTAGCCAGATTGACAAATGGACACTGAAAATAGCTAACACGAGGTCCCCAAGTGGGAAAGAGTGCAAACTTGGGACACAACTACTGTGTGAAGCACCTCTATTACTTAGTTCTATTTCCTATCAAAACGTAGTAACTGCAATGGTCACAGAACACAGAATTCTCCACACAAGTACATTTTTCAGATAGCAAAAATTTTTCTTAGGCAATATTCAGCTTTCATACATTTGACTTTTCAACTACTCAAAATGTTATGTGTTTATACTTTAACTCCCCCTTCCACAACTATTTTTCATACTTTGAATTCAGAATTTCACAGTGCTAAAAACTAACATTTCAGGCTATAATGCTATGGTTTGTCAGAAAATAGCTTAATTCCTTAAACTTTGGCATCTCTGGCTATTCAGCAGTGCTTGCTTTCATAATTTTTGAATAATATTTTATCCTTATTTCATATACATAAATGAAAATGTTAAATTGGCAGTCTTATATCTTGGTATTAGGAAGTCAGGTCTTCAAGTTCATGCAATTCAGAAAAAGACAAAATTATTGCCTAAAAAGGCAAACCTTTAGCCTTAAACTGAGCCTCACTAACTTAAATCAACTGTACAAGGTCTGTCCAGAAAGTATTCAGCCTGTAATATGAAAAATACAGTCATTTATTGATGAAGATACCACATACTAGAAACACTGTACACAGGACAATGACACTTCGGTCCCCTTCAAAGAAGGCACCTTGGGACATCACAGTTCTCCCAGTCACCATCAGCTGCCCCATCGTATTTTCCTGTATCTCGACGGGCTGAAGTTTCTTCCCTTTCTTTTTCTTTTGTGATTTTTTTAAAAAATATATTTTATAAATTATGCTATTAGTTATCCCATTTTCCCCCTTTTATTCGCTTCCGCCCTGCGCACTCCCTCCCACCCACATTTCCCCTCTTTAGTTCATGTCCATGGGTCATATACATAAGTTCTTTGGCTTCTACATTTCCTACACTATTCTTAACCTCCCCCTGTCTATCTTCTATCTACCATTTATGCTTTTATTCCCTGTACCTTTTCCCCCACTCTCCCCACCCACTCCCCTGATGATAACCCTCCCGTGTGATCTCCATTTCTGTGATTCTGTTCCTGTTCTAGTTGTTTACTTACCTTCTTTTTAAGGTCAGCTGTTAATAACTGAGTTTGTTGTCATTTTACTGTTCCTATTTTTGATCTTCTTTTTCTTAGATAAGTCCCTTTAACATTTCGTATAATAACGGCTTGGTGATGATGAACTCCTTGAACTTGACCTTATCTGGGAAGCACTTTATCTGCCCTTCCGCTCTAAATGATAGCTTGGCTGGACGGAGTAGTCTTGGATGTAGGTCCTTGCCTCTCATGACTTGGAATACTTCTTTCCAGCTCATTCTTGCCTGCAAGGTTTCTTTTGAGAAATCAGCCGAGTCTTATGGGCACTCCTTTGTAGGCTACTGCCTCCTTTTCTCTTGTTGCTTTTAGGATTCTCTCCTTATCTTTAATCTTGAGTAATATAATTATGATGTGCCTTGGTGTGTTCCTCCTTGGGTTCAACTTCTTTGGGACTCTCTAAGCTTCCTGACTTCCTGGAAGATTATTTCCTTTGCCGGATTGGGGAAGTTCTCCTTCATTATTTGTTCAAGTAAGTTTTCAGTTTCTTGTTCTTCCTCTTCTCCTTCTGGCACCCCTATGATTCTGATGTTGGAACGTTTAAAGACGCCCTGGAGGTTCCTAAGCCTCTCCTCATTTTTTTGAATTCTTGTTTCTTCATTGTGTTCTGGTTGAATGTTTCTTCCTTCGGGTCCACATCGTTGATTTCAGTCCCGGTTTCCTTCCCATTACTGTTGGTTCCTTGTACATTTTCCTTTATTTCACTTAGCATAGCCTTCATTTGTTCATCTAATTTGCGATCATATTCAACCAATTCTGGGAACATCCTGATTACCTGTGTTTTGAACTGTGCATCTGATAGGTTGGCTATCTCATCATCACTTATATTTTTTTCTGGAGCTTTGATCTGTTCTTTCATCTGGGCCATTTTTTTTTTTTTTTTTTTT
>VMDR010012762.1:0-26026 GCA_007922815.1 Macrotus californicus | reverse complement strand
CCCAGCCCAATCCCCACTCCCACAGTCAATCCCCACACTGCTGTCCATGTCCATGGGTCATTCATAAATGTTCTTTGACTAGTCCCTTCCCCTTCTTTCTACCATGTCCCCCTTCCCCCTCCCCTCTAATCACCGTCAGTCTGTTCCATGTTTCCAAGCCTCTGGGTCTATTTTGCTCATTATTTTATTCATTAGATTCCTCTTTAGGTGAGATCATAAGGTATTTGTTGTTCTTTTTTTAAAATGGAATATCCTAAAATGCATACTTGGTCTCTATAAACTTCAAATGCCAGTGGAAGCATGCATTCCAAAGAAGTATGTGCTTGTTGCACAACAAAGGCCTGACTGATTGCAATCTTACCTTGCCCTGACCTCCTCCAAACAGAGAAGGATATTTTCAAGTATTTGAATAAGAGCTTCAACTTCTCTCCTGACAGACTGTGCATCGGTCTATAGGTTAAGTGAGATCCTATACCCCATTCTGTAGAGTATACCTTATTCTAAAAGAGTAGGTGCATACATTTGTCATTTTAGAAGTGGGAACTTATGAAGTGGTAGGAGTGACACAATTTGGGCAGCAGCTGCTTACCTTTCCTCCCCCTATAAAAAGTTGGAAGAGTATTAAAAATTCAAGTGGGGAATAAAAAAAAATCCACAGGTAATTTAAAGTTTATGATTTCTTAAAATGCTTAAGAAATGTTATGTTATCATGAAATTTTTTCTATGAAACAGCTGTGGCTTTCATATCCCAGATGCATGAGATATTAAAGAGAAATATTCATTTTGAAAGATAATCAACCAGAATGCCAAAGATGCGAATTCAATATCAAACCCCTGTCTGCCCAAGGATTTATCTCTTATATTAGCCTGGTGTGGCTCTCCGCCAAGTTCAGGATCTATTGAACCTGTGGGCAGTTTTAGCAGAGGCTGATAACCCCACCTGTGTGGTGTTGAGAGAGCACTTTTGAGCTTCTCAATTTGTGGAACTCGGTAGATACATCAATTTTAACCACAGTTAATATGGAGGCTTCCTTATTATACAGCCAAGCAGGAGAACACACTGAAATTCTCATGTCCAGATTCAATGATGGATTCTAACCCAATATCCTGAACCTTTCTCCCATCTTGTTACTATAGATAGTTATCATTCTGTAGTATAATTACTTGTTTATCTGTCTCTTGTGCAGACAACATGCTTTTTGAGAGCAAAAAATCAATCCTATTCCATCTACTGCATTGCAAGTGTTCAAATAATACACTTGAATGAACAAAAATAGAAGAAAAAGAGTAATGCGTTAAACCTAGAGTTACATATTGTTTTAAGTTTGCAAAGCATTTTCCAATTGTATATTCTCCTTCAAAACTTTAAACAACCCATGAAAGTATTCCCTCATTTGGCTGATGAAGAAACTAAGGGTTAGGGGATTTATTACACACGGTGGCAGGATGGTTAAGAGCCAGACTATGGAATCACCCAGTTTGCGTCTGAACCCTAACACTGCTATGACTGGTTACGCAACCACAGGCAAGCTACTTAACTTCCCTGTGTCTTAGTTTCCTCATCTATAAAATGAGTACAGTAAAAGTATGGCCCTCATAGTATTGCTCTGAAAATTAATATAAGAAAAGCTTAAAGCAGTCACTGACACAGAGAAATTACTACAGTTTTGTGGATAGGGCTTTCCTGACTGCAAAGCCAGTGCTCTCTGCATTTAGTGAATGAACTGCAACTGAATCTTTTTTTATGGAGTGAATATATATATATATATTTTTTTCAATCACCATTTACACTTCATATTATTTTGTGTTAGTTTCAGGTGTATAGCATAGTGGCTGGACAATCATAACCAATGATGTTGTAATAACTGTGTTTGGTGCCACATGGGTACTAGAAATATCAGAAGAAACACTTTGTAAAGTATATGATTGTCTACACTTAATCTTAACCACTGCTTCTAAAGTGCTCCTAGAGAAAAGCATATTCTGAATTTCAAACAACCAATTAGTAAGATCTTTTGAAACAGGTCTGTCCATAGACATTGATGAAAAAGGCCCAGTTATTTGGAAATCCTAACATCTACAAAGTACATACTGAAAATATTAATTTTGTGGACAATAATAATGTACCTTGTGTTTCCATGTTTTGTAATGTTGTGAAAGAAGCTAATGGGGACAACGACCCTGACATGATGAGCTCAAATAGAGACAGAGAATTCATCCATCCAGAGTGAGGTAGAGCTCCCCTCTCTGATGGACTTACATCTAAGAGCAGATGTTGCAGCTCGTCTCCAAAGATGACCTCCAAAAGGACCCTACCTCCCAGTATTCATACCCTGTATAGTCCTTTCATCTGAAACAACTTTTGACTGACTTTATTTCTTTTTCTTTTTATTGTGGTGAAATTTATATGATATAAAATTAACTATTTAAAAAATAGTTTCATCATCCAAAATGAAACTCTCTATGCATTGAGCAGTTACTCCTATTCTCTCTTTTCTTCAGTCCCTGACACTCACCAATCCACTTTTGCCAAAATGTGGAAACCAGATAAGAAGGACCACCCAGAGACTGCCTCTCCATTAAGAGATCCAAATAGCCACATGGAGAAGTACCATGAAGAGAGAGATACTCAGCAAGCCCCAAGCAGTTCAGCCATGCCAACTGAGGTGTCAGAGATAAGCAATGCAGACTTCTAGGGCATTCTTGCCCTAGAGAACACCCTGTGGAGAAGAAAGAAGGAACTTGGCCGACAGTCATAACTAAGGCTCAAGACATGGTCCTGAGGGAGCCATCCCTGAATCTGTAGTTATTCAAGCCACCTCAACTCAGGCCCCTGCAATAATAAATAGATAGATGGATGGATAAATACATACATACATACATACATACATACATACATACATACATACATAAAATGTGTTAGGGAGTAAAAAAGTGGTTTGAAAGCAAACAAGCGAGCGCAGAGTAAGAGGTGTCAGGAGGGCTGTGTTGTGGGTGGGGCAAGTTGCAGTGCTACCTAAGGTAATCTGACAAAGCCTCACATTTCTGACTGAGGAAGAGCCAATAATAGATTTTGAAAAAAGGAAATTGCCTGATCTAGCTAATCTCTAAAAAGCACTTCCCTGTTGCAGGGATAAATGGAAGGAATGGGGTAATGTCCTGCTAGCGTCTAGACACTGGTCTTTAAAATAAAAAAGAAAGGGTACAGGTAGTACATGGAAACCTGCAGAATGTGGACAAGCAAGCAGTTCAGTTGAACACAAATAGTACTGAGTTCAGCTGTCCATTCTCTCCACACAGTGTCTGGATTTTCACATTGCATGGATCTGTGGAGTCTTAATTAAATGGTTCTGGTACAAAATTAAGTTAGTGAAGGAAAAAGTAGTAGAGAAAGGAGGGGGAGAACATTTTCTGAGGAAATCTCTAATATTTTTCAACCTTGCATGAAGTGAAAGAAACTTTTTATCCCCATAAAATGTCAGGAATAAATCCCAAGGTTCTGCTTGAGGGGACTCTGGTAATTTCCACTTCTCCCCATCCCACCCCACCCCCACTCCCTGCAGTCCCAGAAGCAGATCCCAGATCCTTGAGGCTCTGCAGGCACAAGATCAAACCAACATCCTAGAGAAAATCAACTTCAAAGGGTTTTTCCCAGGCCCTTCAGATAGTGGAATTATATGTGACAAAATTACCAGGCAAAGTCAGTTCATATTCAGAACTTCGAAGGAAAGACAGCTAAAAACCAATTCAACTGAGAAAAACAATCTTAAAAAAAAAAACCCAAAACTAAATATGAACAATAGCAGTAAGCATTTGAATCTATACTTTGTAACCAAATTTCTAAAACCACAACAAAAAGATACAGTATATTTACTTTTGTCATAAATGCCCACATGGCATGCCAACTTTAAATAGTCATAATGTGTGTGTGTGTTCCACTTTATCACTAAATACTTAGTCGACTACAAGATTTACTACAGGGCTCCATTAAGCAGCAAACTCCCTTGCTATATCAGTGACTATTCAATTTACAAGCATGCAATTCGTAATCAATAATCAGGAGGACCAAGAAAGCCTTTATCAGTCCCCAGCCATTCTGTATAGCTAGTATTTTTAAAAATATATAATTTGCTTAAAAAGTTCATTTGCTTATAGAATTTACTTTCGCATAAGGGCAAGGAAAGAGAGCCCCCCAAATAGAAATGGTAATTGCAACAGAAAGAAAGAAAAAAACCCTCATGTCTTTTAGCCATCTTGCAACTCACTTGAGACCATTCTGGCAGTTACACAATTAATTTTCCTAAAAATGTTGTAGCAAAAAGTGGACAACCTGGTTCATGACGTTACACGTTTATGGATCCAGTCTCCATGTCTCCAGTGGTAGTCTCCCTTTTTCATGGGGCATGTAAGACAGGTGTGGACTGGTGCATAATTACATGAGTCACCTGGGTGTTTGATGAAAATTCAGACTCCAGGGCCCCACTGCAGGTCCCAGGAAACCTGTAAGGCATCAGGACCTCCAAGCAAGTGCAACAGTGGGACACCTCATCATTGCTCCCTGAAATGTAACATACCTGGGGATTAAGCACTGAGGCCTGGGCAGGGTAGAACTAACCAGCCACTGTGTGGCTGAGGGAAGACAGTGGACATTCCTGGATTTCACTTTCCTATAGCTCTACCAACACAAGACCCCAAATCCTTGTTACACAGAGAAAGTTGTGATAATAGATATATGATATGATCATATATATGCATGTATATATAATATATGAGATGCATACATATTTATGATATATACACATATCTTGTATATGTGTATATATGTATCATACATAAATATATATGATATATTCTATTAATTTTACTTAAAATCCTAAAATCAGACAAAATAATACTTAATCAGACAAGAAATACTTTATTAAGGCCTACCCTAAATAATCTAGAATGGATTTCAGGAGGATTAAGACCACTTTGAGGTTGACTATTAATATATTTTTCTAAAATTATAAATATGAGTATCTGACAGCATGTTCTATTAATCCGAATGTATTCTTTCCTTGGAAGATGCTAATAGACCTTCATCACTTTCCACACTGACTGTGTGTCAGCAGCATGAACACAGGTTTTCACTGTGTGGGCAGATCGAAAGAAACTGTAAATGCCTGTTTGGATTCTGATGCCAGGGAAGTTTGCCAAACCTCACTGATACTTTTTTATTGCCCTCTATGAATATATTTTGTGTAGAAACTGGCATGTCTGTTTTGTAATAGAAGCCACTGTGCATACATTTATAGTGATGAGGAGCGAGTAATTTCTGTGGAGCCTCTCAAGCGAAGCAAGTGTCCCTGGAGTTGATTTTATTTTCTTTGTCACTAGATGTCACTGCATACACAAGTGTGCTACAGTGACTGAGGGTAACGAGAAGCTGAGAAAGAGGCAAAATAGAATCTGGAAGCCTTCCCTGTGATCATACTTGGAAGATATCTGCACTCTGGATCTCTCTGAGGTCTCACAATCTTGTTTAATTAGGCTAATCCCCCTTAATACTCTGTCGTTGTACAGATTGTGTGAAATCCAGTTTCAATGTGTGCAAATCTTTTGCCATTCAACAACCTTTTGGAGTGTCAAATGTGGTAAATGTATCTTATTCAAAGTTTCTTTTTTGACATGAAATTATGAACAGAATGAAAAGTAGCTACTTATATGCTACTTCTAATTCAGGGTTATATAGTTAAAACACCAGTTTGTTCTCAATCAGAATGAAACATTGAATAGGTACTTAAAATTAGCTCCAAACCTAGTCTGTTTGCTAACTAGTAGCGTTAACATTTGCTACTAGCTAATAAACTAATTAAAATTTACAATCCCTCTATCCAATATCCTTCCAAATTCCAGGGTCATATCTCCATTATTTGGGGACAAAAGTGTGCTTGGTTAGACCCCTATCTGAGATTTCTTCTTGCGAGGTTTGCTGTATTTGCAATATGTGCTTCAGAGATTAACTCAAGTTGACACGGTAGCCTTCTATGGAGACAGTAATTTATATATTTCCCCTTTTTATTCCAAATCCCAAAGTGATTTGTAACAATCCTATCAGGAAGATCCTGCTGAGTCATTAGTGGAATTACACCTTCATATTTTTATTTGCCAAGATCCCATTGCCAGCAAGAATTTTACCCAAGGTGACTATCATTTAGACTTCCTGTCATCTCTTTAACTGCTGAGCCAGATGTGAACATTTATCTTACCAGAATTAGGACAGGCAGGTCCCTAAGTTTAGGTCCTATACTCCTGCTGGTGATCTGGTCTAATAAAATAAGCACAGATAAGATATGAAAGACACAGGTCCTGATCCTAAATCTTTTATGTGACCATGGAAATTTGGGCCTCAGTTTCTTCATCTGTAAGAGGAAACTAAGAAAATCTATCTTTATCTCACAATGTTGTTAGGAGAATCAAACAAGATAGCAGATTTGAAAAAAATCAAAAGTGTTATATAAATAAATTCAAGACATTATCTTCATCTCCACAATAATTTAACTGCACATGTGTATTTTTAAATAAGATTAGAATGGTGATGAAGTCATATCACTTTCAAAAGTTATCTGTGGTTTTCTTATCTTTTTAAAAGGTTTAGCCCTTGGGGATGTGTCTCAGTGGATTGAGGGCTGGCCTGTGAACCAAAGGGTCACTGGTTCAATTCCCAGTCAGGTCACATGCTTGGATTGCAGGCCAAGTCCCCAGTAGGGAGTGCTCAAGAGACAACCACACATTAATGTTTCTCTCCCTCTCTTTCTCCCTCCCTTCCCCTCTCTAAAAATAAATAAATAAAAATCTTTAAAAATAATAAAAATCACCAAGCCCTTATTATATGAAATGTTAAAGGGACTTACCTAAGAAAAAGAAGATAAAAAATATGAACAACTAATGACAGCAAACTCACAGCTATTAACAACCAAACCTAAAACAAATAAAAAGCAAACTAAGCAAACAACTAGAACAGGAACAGAATCACAGAAATGGAGACCACATGGAGGGTTATCAGCAGAGGAGTGAGAGGGGGAGAGAAGCGGGATAGGTACAGAGAATAAGTAGCATAAATGGTAGGTAGAAAATAGACAGGGGAAGCTTAAGAATAGTATTGGAAATGTAGAGGCCAAAGAACTTATATGTATGACCCATGGACATGAACTAAAGGGAGGGAATGCAGGTGGGAGGGGATGTGAAGGGTGGAGGGCAATAAAGGGAGGAAAATGGGACAACTGCAATAGGATAATCAATAAAATATATTTAAAAAATATAATAATAAATAAATAAATAAAAAGTTTATGTATGATTTTAGCCAATAACCAAACATGGGTAGCACCTTTATGTCTAGATATTCATTTTCCTGCACTCAGCCACAGTCAGTGTGTGACAAATTAAAAGAAGTGACATCACAGAACACCATGGCATGTTCCTGGGCACACATGGGTTAAATTCATGCAACAGGGCACAGATCACCTTTATTTCAGTGCAGACCCTGAGGTGCCTGGATGGGGTCAGAGAGGATAGAAAGTGAGAAGACAGAGAACAATCACACAGCTAAAGCCATGTCAAGTCTTAAAAGAGGCAGCCCTGTTAGTTTGGGGCCAAAATTTCAACTCTTACTTCTTAGAAATATAGCCCCAAAGAAAGTTACATAAATCTTGTTGGATATGAAATGGTTCTTACAAAACAGCATTTTGATGAGTCTAACGTAAACAGATCCGACTCATGCAGATTACGTTTCCGTTAAAGTGCACAAGATTTTAAGAATGGGCTAGGGACAAAAAAAGCTGAGAAAAAAACTAAGAAAAGTTTAATTAACAGTTTAAATGCAATCAGTTTTTACCACAAATCTTCAGACTTACTCTTCTGACTTGTTTTCTAAAACGCTGAGTCCCAAGAAGTGAGTGAATTATGCTGATGACAGCACATTTGGTAAATGGTGGGCTACAGACCTGGAAAGGCTCCTCTCTGCCGTAGTTCAGATTTCTACGGCACCACAGGCTTGAAAGAGATCCTCTAATTTATGGGCGGGATTAGTGCTCTACAGCCAATGTGTGTTGTTCTTCATGGCTTTCAGCCCTCGTGGTTTCTCGGTTCCTTATGGTCACTGTGGCCACCTAGAAATTCTTTTCAGGAGCATAATAACCAGATCAGCTGCTGCAGGCTGGAGTTGGGCAGAACAAAGGGAGGTGGACGGCACTCCCGCAGACCCGTGTCTGTTCACAGATCCCGGCGGACACTCCAGGGTCACATCAGACAAAACTGCCTTCCAGTCCCACTTGATAAGGCTCAGTCCTGCACAACCGGGTTGTCTCTACTTAAGGCCTGGGGGACACACTCCAATAACGTGCACGCTGCCAATAGAAATACTAGCAGTGGAAAAAACACATACACGGGCCCTGCAAAAAACAGGAAGCCTCCTCTTTTTTGTTTTTCCCCTTTAGAATACTTCTCCATGGAAATCCTTAAGGTAAATATGGGAGTTTATGTCTCAAAGTCTATTGACAATATTAATCTTTTGATATGAGTCTTTTTAACTTAGGGAAAGTCACAAGTGGGGAAAAACAGGGCAATAGATGGTTATTTTACTCTAAAATGAGGCAGCGCAGCTTCTGGTTCCTTGCTTTGTTCATCTGTCGTCTGATGCCATAGTGTGGACAGGTTTTTCCTAAGCAGCATCTGGTCCCTCTTGGAAGATTCCACAAGCGTTTTGTCTCTTTTGGGTTTTCAATAGTGGCCTCAGGGGTGGGTGACCATCTGGCAGGGCGTCACCTGGCCAGTGGGGCCTGTCTGACTGCACGCTGCTCCGCATTCCCCTGCATAGAATGACCCCAGTGCCTACCAGGGACCTGGCTGAGTGCTGGACAATTGGCCATGGTGCTTAGCACTGAGCCAGAAACCCAATATTAATAAAAGCACGTTTTATTAACAATAAGGTGGAATTCTATAGTTTCAGAATGTGGGTTTGTAGTCAACAAAGTTGGGTTTCAATTTTGATTCATTTATATTCTAGCCCACAAAGCCATGGGCAACTTACCTCTGAGGTTTTAAATCTGCAAAAGAAGCAAAATAATAACAATTGGATTGTTGTGAATATCAATGAGACTACCCCAGATGACCAGAGGGGAGGGAAGAGGGAAATAATGGGGAAAGAAGGGGAAGGATCAAGCCAAGGAACTTGTATAAAGGAACGTGGACAAAGTGGGGGTGGGGCTTGAATGTGGAAGGTGGGGGTGGGTAGGGCAGGGAAGAGTAATGGGGCAAAAATGGGGACAACTGTAATCAAACAATAAAAAAAAAGAAAAAAGAAAGGTGTATCTTTTTTTTCCTTTTTTTAAATCCTCACTTGAGAGCATGCTTATTGATTTTAGAGAGAGGGGGAGGAGAGAGAAAAGGAGAGAAAGATCAATGTGAGAGAGAAATATTGATCAGTTACCTATAGAAAGCAACCCAACCGGGACCAAACCCACGACCTAGCATGTGCCCTGACTAGGAATCAAACCTGTGATCTTTCCATTTATGGGACGAGTCTTCAACAAACTGAGCCACATCAGCCTGGGCTACAAGTATATCTTGCATCAGGTAATAAAGGGAACATGTTAATGGGTTGGTAAAGGATTATTTAAAAAGGAACTTTTTGCAAAGTTGCAAGCACAATTTAGGAAAAGCAAGAAGGAATCTTTGCAGTACTCCAGGGTTTGTGACATTCTGGAGCTGTTACTATGTTAGGGCTTCAGGGACAAAGTCAGGGAGAAGTTCCTAGAAACCAGATAGGAAATTGTAGGCAGAGGAAGAACCCAACACAGCTGTTGACTTTGTCAAGGGGTTGGTGTCACCAAAGCATGACAAGGGGTGGAGGGGGATAGGTACTCAGCGAACAATCTTTGGACTTCAGTCTCCTCCCATTCTCTGAATATCCACCTATTTCCCAAACTAAGTAGCAGCTCAAACCACAACACCTTGGTACTCAGATATGTGTGGCAGTCTTCTTCCTCTTGAGACATTCAGCCTGAGGGTTTTTTCTAGCAGGGGATCATGAGTGTCCCATGCACACAGCAAACATGCTGGAAAGCCTATGTACCCCAGAGCATCCCTAAATCAGTGACTGACAGGAGTTAGGGTGATTTAGCTTCCTCACTCTTCATTGCCTCAGTAGAGTTCTCCCAGGATTCAGCACCAGTTGCCTACAATGGAAACTTGTAGGATAATATACCCTTTATTGGATTTATTCCCTTCCCTACCTCACTTTTCTGCATTCAGGGATCAGCACCCAAATCAATTATTTACACTACAATCTCTGTCACAGTGTCTGTTTTGGAGGAACCCAGATAAGACAAAACCCCACTGGCATAGTTTATGTGGGTCAGCCTCTTGGGACACAGAGCAAGATGCAGAAAGGTGGAAAGTGGCTTTGGGGAGGAAAATGGAAGGCACTCACATAAGCACTTAGCACAGGACTTCATCTACTTTACAGCACCTTAGCTAGCAGTTAGCTTGACAATGACAAAGGCACTTGTACAATTGCTTCCTCATTCAACTTCTTTTCCACTACCCTGCTCAATCAGTTACCTACCTCCTGAGTTCCCCTCCTATGTTTAACATTTGACTTCATAGTAGCATTGGCTGGGTTTTAGTTCAGAACTGTATACACATGTATACACATATATACATATGAAGGGCGACCCAGAAAAAAAAAAACAGAATTACCTTCTGGGGCAGGCCCCTTTTGGTACAGGCTTCCCCTTCTAGGTGAGTGTTCTGGGAACTCATCAGTACCAATAGTGTACCAGCTAGTGTTGTTGTGAGAGACTGCTTTCAACTTCAATGAATTTTTCTGAAGACTCTTTAAACATGTTTGCCCAATTCATGATGGGTGATTTGTGAACACTCCATGAACCTGCCCACACTGTGTGGAGTGTTCAGCACTTTTTAACCAAAAACAGCATGACCCCCATGCCCCACCCTCCCTATTCACTGGCTCTTGCCATGAACAACTTTTTTTGTTTGTTTCCCTGGATGAAAAAAGTCTTCAAAGGGAAATGTTTTTCCGATACAGAAGAGGTGAGACAAAAAATGGCAAGAGTACTAACAGCCATCAAAATCAAGGAGTTCAAAAACTGTTTTGTGCAGTGGGAAAAACATCTTGATAAGTGTATTGCATCAAATGGAGAGTACTTTGAAGTTGACTGAAGTTTAAACGTGTAAGAATAAATATGCAATTTTTTATAAATAAATTCTAGTTTTCGGGGGCCACCCCTCATATATATATATATCTTATGTAAGAAATAAACAAGAACAATTCAAGGGGCTGAAAAGTGGGTGGGCATAAGAGAAAAAGGTGAAAACTAAATTATATGCCTAATAAGGATCAAAGCCTTAAAACATAAATGAACATATATGTATTTCATTCCATCAGTGATCAATTAAAAGAGGACTACTGGCAGGATGGTATTAGCAGATACAGAAAGCCAGCCCACCAAATGTCCCCTAAATTAAAGAATGTATTGGTGGCTTGGTGGTTCAGTTGTTTGGAGCATCATCCTGAACACTGAAAGTTTGCGGGTTTGATCCCTAGTCAGACGTATCTAGGTTGTGGATTCAGTCCCCAGTTGGAACATGCACAGGAGGCAACTAATGGATGTTTGCCTCACATCAATGTTTCTCTCTCTCTCTCTTTCTCCTTCCCCTCTCTCTAAAAAATCAACAAATACATCCTTGGGTAAGGATTAAAAATAATTAAAATATGTAGGCCCTATATCCTACCATTGGTACAAGAGTCCCGATCTGATGTGAAAAGTAAAATCAAGTATCCACTCTAAAGTGCCATAAAACCCTGTTTATTATAGCACAATACATATCAATATCTTAGATCCCCCCAAAATCTCAACATATATATTGAGTTAGAATGGTTAGGTAAAGGATAGAGGGCTTCAACCAAATCAGTTATTGGATCATGGTTACCGCTAGGACCAATAATAGAGATTGGCATTTGGTTGATGCATAGTAAATATTAGATGCACAGATGGATGATTGGATGGGTTATCCTAACAGTATAAAAGTAAAATAAGTCAACAATGATAAAAATACTAATATTCATCCACAGAACTCCTTGTCCAAAATAATCTTAACACTTTCCTCATGATGTGTGTGCGTTTGCACACACACGTGCACACAAGCGTGAAAATGTCAGTAAACAAGGGTGCTGCAAAGAGCCCTGAAACAAGGAAGCATAATACAAGGGGCCATTACTGCAATCAGTCCTTCTCATTATTTCTCCATCCAGTGGAGAGAGTGTCTCTTTCCTTCTTGTTCTGAATGCTCTGAGTTCTAACTTACCAGCTCAGGGCTCTTCATCTCTTGAGAGGCAGGATGGGTTTTATCTTGATGGAGATTTGAATCCCTGCCAGAATCCCTTTGTGTGTTTGAATGATAAGTGAGTTTCTGGAAACCACCCCAAATCCCGTAAAGCAGACTTTTTGTGGGAAGAGCCCCCAAATCTATATTTTGATTAAGCATATGCAAGTTAGGGAGCGTGTGTGTGTGTGTGTGTGTGTGTGTGTGTGTGTGTGTGTGTGTGTGTGTTTCATAGATTTCCATTTTAACAGAGTAATAAGGCTCAATGACTGGAGGTTGACACCAAGTGATCCAATCTATCTGATCACTTAGTTTTGTTAACTGATATATGTGGCTATTAATGGAAAGTATATTTGGCAAACCACTATAATTCCCACCCTTCTTCCTTTTGGAGGAAACCATGACTTATTTTGGCAGGGGAAGGAGGTAGAGGAAGTTGCTATTTCATGTACACAAAGACAAAGATCACGTTTCAATCATATTCATGATCCCAATAGCATATTGCATATTTCTTGTGGAAATATGTTTGCTGTTTTGAATTAAAAATATGCTCCTTGCCCTGATTGGTGTGGCTCAGTTGGTTAGGTGTCGTCCTGCAAAACAAAAGGTTGCCAATTCAATTCCCAGTCAGGGTACATGCCTGGGTCGTGGGTTCAGTCCCCAGGTGGGGCTTGCATGAAAGGCAACTAATCAATGTTTCTCTCTCACATAGATATTTCTCTCCCTTTCTTTCTCCCTCTCTTCCTGACTCTTTAAAAAGATAACTAAATAATATCTTTTTGTATGAGTCTCCTTTTTGAGTCCATCTCAGTTAACCCCCTAATATGTTATTTAATTGAAGAGTGTAAGTGTGTGAATCCTAAGGAGTGGACTGATGTCACTTTTCAAAATGGCCCCAGAGTCCCTGGAATTCCTCCTGGCAATTTCAAGGACTGCCCCAGCTGTGAAGAAGTGAATTGGCAGTTTTATTCCATGCCAGACCTTAAATGAATTTTTCAAGATATGTAATTGGATAGGATATTCAGGTCTGGAACACAAACAAAAAAGAACAACAAAGTAGACATTTCAGCCTCCACTGAAGATGTCTATCTTTAGTGGTTCTTTGAGGACAAAAACTATAAAGAACCTCTTTTCTGAACAGATTGACAGTTGTCAGAGGAGAGGGGATTTATGAGGCTGGGTGAAAAATGTGAAGGAATTAAAAAAACTCAAAGATGCAGATAACAGTATGGCAACTACCAGAGGGAAAGGGGAGGAGAGGGAGGTAGAATAGGATAAAGGGGAAATAAATGGTGATGGAAGGAGGCTTGGCTTGGGGTGGTGAACACACTATGCAATATGCAGATGATGTATTATTATTATAGAATTGTACACCTTAAGCCTATATAATTTGATTAATCAATGTCACCTCAATAAATTCAATAAAAAGAACCTCTCTTCTTATATCAAGCATTCCTTCCTTCCTTGTGGGATATAATTAACCTTTATTAAGAAATTAAGGATGGGTCCCAACTGGTGTGGCTCAGTGGATTGAGTGCCAGCCTGTGAACCAAAGAGTTGCTGGTTCGATTTCCAGTCACATCACATGCCTGGGTTGCTGGCCAGGTCCCCAATAGGGGCCACATGAGAGGCAACCACACACTGATGTTTCTCTCTCTTTCTTTCTCCCTCCCTTCCCCTCTTTCTAAAAATAAATGAATAAAATCTTTTTAAAAATTCTAAAAAAAAAGAAATTAAAGATGGCATATTTTGTAAGAAACATCTTAAATGTGTATAATATTTAAATGGAAAATAAATATTTATTTCAATGCATATGTATGAGTTTCAATTAGAAAATTATTTTTAAACCACCAGATATATTCTACTTTATTATTGACATATATAGGATAAAATGTAGTAAAGGTTTATCATCAAACAAAGTAAATCATATTTAATAAATGTCACTGAGTTTGAAAAATGACAGTGTGCAGGAATCATATTTATTTTAAAATATCCTTTATTTAGTGTTGTTTAATATGGGGGCTGTATTCTAAGAGTTCTTTATGATGATAGAGACAAGACCCAAACAGGTCACCTATATACACAGATCACCTGCACATACAGATCACATATAATTTGTTATCCAAACTCAGGCCACTTTTGACAGAGAAATTGGATAATGTTTATAACTAAGCTGGAATGATCAGTTTGAACTGGGGTTGTCTTCGGAAAACTGGATGCAGAGTCACCCCTACCTCTATACTTTTTCCTAGGATTATAAATTTCCCATATATTTTGTGTAGCTTTTTAATATGCAAGCTGTTTTGTGACTTAAGAGAAATTAAGCTTACCTCCAAAGAAAAAATATGAACTCTCAGGAGATAAGCTAAGTAAAAACAAATTTCAAAAGGAAAGTAACTATACTATCAAACAAATGCTGGATAGATGGATGGATGAATGGATAATGGTAAATACTTATTGAGTGCTTCCTATATGCCAAGCATTGCATGGAGTGTTTTCCTCATTTCATCTCCTTTATGCAGGGGAAAAACTGAGTTCTAGAAAAAGAGGTATATCCATGTTACATAATAAATGAGTGCTGAAGTCAAGATTGGAACCCAAGTCATTTGACTTAATGGCCAAGTTCTTAACTCTTGACTGCCACAGTAGAGAAGAGAAAGGAGGAAGAATAATTGATTCATATCTGACTTCTAGAGGTTTGAGCCTTAAGGACATAATATTGACAGATATAGAGAAGTTGGGAGTAAAACTCATTGAAGAGTGGGAAGTGGAAGTGATTAATTAAATTTTGATGTAAAATCAAAGCAACAGAATTGGAAGTATTAGTTAGAAACCATCTGTCCCAAAGCCCTCTCTTTTAAAAAAAAAAAAAAAGATTTTATTTATTTATTTTTTAGAGAAGGGAAGAGAGGGAGAAAGAGAGGGAAAGAAACATCAAGGTGTGGTTGCCTGTCATGCACCTCCTACTGGGGACCTGGCCTGCAACCCAGGCATGTGCCCTAGACTGGGAATCAAACTGGTGACCCTTTGGTTCTCAGGCTGGCACTCAACCACTGAGTCATACCAGCCAGGGCCCAAAGCTTTCTCCCAAAGGACTATCTAAGTCCCCAAAAGACTAAAACATTAAATGCATCAGTGGTGGTTGGAGATTTTACCTCTCATTTTCCCACCTGACACTGCTTCTATGAACAGTACCTGGGTGGTCAATAAGAAGGGCCCAGGAGGCTACTGGAGAAATTAAATAAAAACTTGAGAGGGAAATGACAGATGAAGATACACATGGGAGTGCCCTCCTTGAAAAAAGGTGGTTACTGAAGCCATGAAGATGAAGAAGCTCTCTCAAAATGGAGTGTCTAAAAGAGGTGTAATGAAATAAATCATGTGAGGTCTCTATGAGTAAGGGCTGAAGGGAAGACATAGAGGCAGCAAAGCAGACAGGTTACAAATGGACAGCAGGGTAGGAAGGAAACCAAGACCAGGTAGAGTTTCAGAGACTGAAAGAAGAGAGGACTCCACTGCCTATGTAATGCTGAAGATATTCGGGATCTGGATTCCATCGTGTGCAAGGGCCTCAGTTATGATTTCTACATATATTAGCTTATTTGCTTTTATAATAGCCCTGTGAGGCTGACATTATTGTTTCTGTTCTATAGATGTCAAACAAGGGGCAGAGTTGCCACCAAACAGAACAACATCAGGAAGTTGCTTTCACCCAGAGGCTAGTGGGACAATGGGACAATTTTTACTGAAGTCCAAGAATTTTGAATATCCAACAGGAGCAAGATTCATAGTAAGATCTTGTCCAGCGGACCTGGAGCCAGGCTGCCAATGGCAATGCTATAGGAAGGAGAGAGAGAAAGAGACAGAGACAGAGACAGAGACAGAGACAGAGAGAGAATATACATCTTGGCTTCCCGTTCCTTTCTTCTCTAATTTTCAGCCAGTTTCTTCTACTGGCTGAACCCTCCCAAAAGGGAAGGAAACTTGGGAAAATGATTAATACACAGCAAAAGAGAAGGACAGTAGATATATCTAAGAGTAAACAGGAAGTTGACTGGCATATCCACACACAGGAGATTTGTCATACATTACTTCTGCATGTACCCTACTGGCCAAAACACGCACATGTCCTCACTCAGCTTATCTTTAGGGGAGGCTGTGTGCCCAAGAAGAGGATAATGGGAAAATGGCGACCACAGTAGTTTCTACCACAGGTACCTACAATATGAAAAGCACTGCAGTGGCCACTGTAACAAATGCAAAATTGAATAAGCTAAAACTCCAGCTCAGACAGGCAACCAATATAGTCATAAAACAGAAAGACTATTTAAAAAGTGCAGTAGTAGAGGTGTCATGTGATGCCAGAATACTTGGAAGAGATTCAACCTGATTGGAGTACTAAACTGAAAGAATTTTTGGAGGTCATAGAACTAGAAAGGATTTTGACAACCAATGGGACTTAGAGAAGGTCTGGATGAGAGACACAGAAATGGGAAAACTGGGTATATGTGCTTAGGGATGTGAAAGTAGACTAGAGTGTCAATGTGTCAGTCATGGTAGTATGAATAATTAGAAAAAGAAAAGAATGAAGCTTGGGGTGGTTTTGAATATTGGGCTAAGATAATGGTGGCAATGGAGTGGTCAGTGTAGAGAACAATGAATCTTTATTCTATTCTTATATACTACGGTGGTTAAAAAAATTAAGTTTATAGTTCTAATACAAATAAATGATACAATAATTAATAAATAATAATACAAGAATAAATCCTGTTTGACGTACTTACACCTAATAAGTTGCACATGACTTACCACTATAAACCCGATTCACAACTATAAAAAGAATTTGAGCGAGGTAGTAACATAATCAGAGCTGTGATTCAGGAATATAAAAACAGACAGCACATAAATGGGCCTTAAGGGATGAATTGTGTCCCTCCAAAATCACATGTTGAAGTGCTAATTCCCAGTATCTCACAATGTGGCTGTATTAGAGATACGGTCTTTAAAAAGTAATTAAGTTAAAATGAGGTCATTTGGGTGGGCCTAATAAAATATAACTGGTGTCTTTATAAGGAGAGGAGATTAGGACTCAGCACAGACATGTACAGAGGGAAGACCATGTGAAGACACAGGGAGAAGACAGCCATCTGCAAGCCAAAGAGAGGCCTGAGAAGAAACCATATCTGCTGACACCTTGATCTTGGATTTCTAGCCTCTAGAATTGTGAGAAAAGGATTTCTACTGTTTAAGTCTGAGATACTTTGTAGTTTACAGTTCTAGCAAATGAATACAATGGGTCTAGCACTGATTTCACCTAGATTTGATCATCAATGTACAGCAGAATAAAGGTAAATTTTCCTTTTACTGAACTCATATGACATACTTTAAGAGCTTAATTTTTTCAACTTAGGAAGACCTTTGAACAATATTTTGAAAAGCAAAAGCATTCATGTTCTACTAAAACACACGTGGCTTGAGTTCTCTTAATCCAAAAATGTCAGTCCATATTGTTGAGTTAAAATGCACCAGGGTAGTATGTCAGTTATCTACTGCCAAAATAAACTACCATAAATCTTAGCGGCTTAATACAGCAATTTTTGTTTGTTTGTTTTTCTCAAGAGGCTATAGATCAGCTGAGAGGTTTTGTTAACCTGGACCAGAGTTAGGTGATTTTAGCTGAATTCACTCATTTGCCTGTAGCCATGTGACAGGTAGCATGGCTTCACATTGGGTAAATGACTTGGCTCTGCTGCACATGGTGGTTATCCGCCTGCAAGCTGGTCTGAGTTTGTTATCAGAAAAACAGAGGAGTAGAAGAGAAAGCCAGAGAAAGCCAAAGTACAGTCTCTTGAGGCCTAGACTTGTAATTGGTGTAATATCAATTCTCCAAAATTCTATTGGCTAAAGCAAGTCACATGTTCAAGCCCAGATTAGAGAAGTGGGAAAAGAGACTTCATCCTTTTCATCCTTTCATCCATTCTATTGGCTAAAGCAAGTCACATGTTCAAGCCCAGATTAGAGAAGTGGGAAAAGAGACTTCATCCTTTCAAATTCACATTGCAAGTGGCATGGACACAGGGATTAGTAAAATGTGGGGCCATTTTCACAATCAATCATAGATTATTCCTCACGGTGGAAGTTTGAACCTCAGTACCACTGAGTTACCTTAAAAGGGAACACTCAGCTGAATCTCTCATCTAATGCAGGAATTCCCCCAAATGAAACACAAAAAGATTAAAAAATAATAAAAAAAAAAACCAGTAGAGAACCTTCCCACCAACTGACCATTTGACCTAACTTTTCTCACTAGGCAAAAAAAAAAGGAAAAACACTATAGTTCACCCACTGTTGCCTGCAGGGTTCAGTTTATCTGGCTTCTGCTATGAGTCACAGCTGACTGAGGGGTGGGGGTGGGTGATGAGTCATGGCCTAAGACAAAGATAGAATTTGATGGGGGTGGACTGGAAGGTGGGACAAAAGAGACTGCAAGTTCAGGCATTATCTCAGCATTTAGGGTGATTTCTTCTTTCCTGCAGCTGGGAAATTTGGGCAGCACACCTCCTTCTGAAATCCAGAGGAGGAGATTCCACATAGGCCTTGTGCAGCTGGGTTTAGGGGACTTACACCTTTGTGTCTCTGAGACAGTTGAATTGCTGACTTCAGAAGTGATTGTGTCACTGCCCTGAATTTGTTTTAGCTCCCCTTGGTCCTCATGTGCCTGTTCAACAGACCATTTCATCCTGCCATCCCCAGGAGTGAGTTAGCTGGTCAGTTTGAGAGTTAATATTTAGAGAGACTAATGGTTGCATATAATTACTGCAAGAAAGAAATAATAAGCCAACATTATCTATTGACCTACTCACACACACATATATTTGCATTTGACAACTTTTTAAAATACCCTTTGGCTCAATGACATTTTAAGCTTAAGTCATTATAGTAGGGATTTTTTTTTTCAGCTACTCCTCTGTATTTTAATTTTGGCTGCACAGTCACCTGCCTCAAGCACACAAATATTCGTGCATCTGGTTTCCAGCAATTAACACATCTCCTACCCGGAGGTAAAGATTAGATGAAAATTGTTACCCCAAAATAAATCTGGAAACAGAACTCCTGAGAGTTTGCCAAATAAGGTGACTACCAGCCTTAAGATGCTGAACTTTAAAATGACTGTCATAGAAACAAAGGCAAGGCATGGTTGGCTCCCATTCAACCTGGTCAACAACATCCTTCATGGCAGGACGTGCCATCATTTTGATTCGCAGCAGAATAAAAGGAATCTATTTGTATATTTGGAAGTTTGAGTGAGGATTTCCTGAGTTCCTGATGAAGTCATTCCTGCCTTACAACAGCCTTGCTTGTACCACTAGAGTTAAAACCGGGTCACCATTTCCATGCAAGTGTGTGGTGTGTGCACTGCATTTCAAAGTCTAATTAAAACTCAATCGTGCATTATTTTCTCTCAGATTAAAGTTGGGATAAAACCAAAATTTTAGCTCATAGAAGGAAAATGCTTTAAACACATTATATTATGTTTGCATTGCCTGTCAGTGAGGGAGTGCCTTTTGTTACATCATTTAACACAGAGCCCTGGACATATTATTTGAAGGGGACAAAGGAAATTGGCTGCTGGTATCCAGAAAAGAGCCTTGGCTTCATAAGCTTCTCCCTACAGAAATAGAAATAAAGAGAAGACAACCTGACTTTGGACTGTAAAACCCTTGCTTATCTGTGATTGAGTTCCCCAAAGAACCTCTTAAGATGTTATCACTGATCTGTGAAGAGCTCAACATAGTTCTCACTGCTATTGATACCATCTGCCCTGAAGAGACTATGAATTTCTCCAAAGGATGATCTGCAGGCTATGACACAGGAGCATGTACTCCTTCTGTGCTGCCCATATCACAGACACTAGGCTTAGGGAAGTCAGAATGAACAGGAGGCTGGCTGCAAAACCCATGGGAGTGCCACTTAAAATGTAGCCCTAAGGGATGATTTCAATAGATGCTGTGGGAACCTTACTCACGCTTCTTTTCTTTCCCTGTGCCTTCAGGGCACAACAACTCTACTTCCTCTTTGAGAAATGGCTTTCTCTGACTCCTAGTGCCCCAACCTTATCCACTCAAGTGGGGGCAAGAACTGAAGGGGGACTAACACCCATTGATTGAAGCCCTACATGAATGATGGATAGGACTTGGTGTATACATACCCCAGTTCCCTTGCCACTTGGGAGGAATAAATCTCAGCCATACTTCACACTATTTTCCAGCAGTTCCAAGCAGGACTAAGTTCCAGTTGCTCACAGCAGAAGTTGGTTCAGTGAAACACCCCATATAGGCTGCTTTCCTTTTCCTGTTTCACTTTCCCTCTCCCACATCTGTATTTCTTTTACTTCCCCACCAAACTCATTTGCCATTGAGATATTATCTTTGGGACTGTTTTGGGGAAATTGAGTCTAAGAGAGGGGCAAACTCACTTGAGACCCCATGTTTTATGTGGTTTTCAGAAATGCACAGAACAGCCTAACCCTCCCATCCTGGATAGCAGTTTATCCCATGATATTTTTGGATCCTGCCTTTGAGGAGATGGAACTCATCCCAACACAATTGGCTGTTCCTCATCCCATGGGGTTGATCCTCCTCACTGTTCTGTTTGCTCTTCTAGACACATGCCAAAGCATGTGAGGTCTGATTTTTCCAATGTAGCGGTGGCTCACCTTCGCTCTTTTTTCCTTGAGGCTTATTGCTACTTTCCAAATGGAGTATAGCACCATATTTCCCTCGTGTTTTCACATATTATGCATCCTATCTTATATTCTCACCATCATAGTCAAAACAGCCTTTTGGAAATGTAGATCAGATCATGTCACTCAATGGAGAAGTGATCATGTCAGTTCTAGCTGGCAGAGATTTCCTGCCTCTAAGAATATAGCTGTTAAGTCCTGACCGTGGTCTGCAAAGCTCTATGATGACTTGACTCCTAGACACCATGCCAACATCATTTTCTGTCAGTCTCTTCTTCATGTCTTGCCTTTCTTTGAGCACACCCACATGTTGCAGGATTTTGCGTTAGCTCTTCCCTCTGTTTGGTATGTTCTTCCTGCTGATGTGCATAAGTTGTTCCCTCACTTTACTCAAGTCTTCATGCAAATGTCACCACCTCAGATAGGCCTTTTCTCACCATCCCAGTACTCCTTTAATTTTTTATCTGTTACCCTACTGGTTTTTTTTTTATTTTATTTTTACAAAGAGGGGAAGAGATGGAGAAAAAGAGGGAAAGAAACATCAATATGAGACAGAAATATCAATTAATTGCCTTTCAGACATGCCCCGACCAGGGACTGAACCCACAACCCAGCCATGTGACCTGACCAGAAATCAAACCGATGACCTTCTGCTCTGCAGGATGATGCCTGACCAACTGAGCCACATCCATCAGAGCAGATTCATTTCTTTTTAAAGGACTGATTCTTTGTTCTCCAAATACACATTTTCCAAATTTTCCAATTTGCTTTTTTTTTTCCTATTCATTTCCAAGTTAGGAAAATGTCCATAATTGGAGTGACTGATAAATTAACTATCAGAAAATAGAATGTGTTCCTCAAATTGGGTTACTAGCATCTATGTCCATTCCTCTGTTCAACAGATATTAATTAAAGATCTACTATATGCTTGGAACTCTGGTACTTGCCAAGGATGTATCAGGAAATATAACAACCAAATATTCTTAATCTCATCGAGTTTATATTCTGAAAGGGAAGATCTGAAAGAAAATATAAGCATAATAAATAAGTAAATAATTAGTATGTTTGAGGGATACCCCAGGTGGCCAGGGAAAGCCTCATTGAGAATTTGACTTCTGGGAAAAACTTGAGTGAGCATGAAGCCATGCTTATGTGTGTGGGAGGAGAACTCCAGGCAGAGGCTGAGGTGGGAGCAGTGCACCAAGTGTGTACAGAGAGAGGCACCAGAGGGCACTGAGCAAGGACGAGGGGTAGGAGATCATGTACAGAAGAAACAGAAAGCAAGTCAGGTAGTTCCCTGCATGCATTAGTTGGACTTTGATTTTCACATATGTCAATAATTTTTAAAAGACAATAGATTGTAGCTGTTGCCAACCCATTCAACTAAACAGTACTTCCTGATTCCTCCATATAAAAAGCTATTCCATGAAAAAAGAGCATGTTATCACTATTGTTGAATATAATTTTATTATATTGTTGTTTCTTAATGACTACTGTTATACTTTTTCTTAATTACATAGTAATTATATTAATAATTATTACATTAACATTACTACTTTTTATTAATATGTTAATATTAACACTGTTATTAATAATAAATATAAAAGAAAAAGATAATTTATGAAATAAAAAATTGTAGGTTTAATAGGTTGGCTCTTCTTTAGCTTTTTATTATAATAGTTTTATAGAGATATAGTACACATACCATTTAATTCATCCAATTAAAGTGTAAAATCCCATGGATTTTAGTATATTCACAGTTGTAAAACCATTGTCATAATCAATTTTAGAACATTTCCACCACCCCAAAAAGAAACCCTGTACCCATTAAGTTAGTCCTCATTTCCCCTCAACCCCTCCTCCCAACCCCTGGGCAACCACTAATATACTTTCTTTCTCTATGGATTTGTGTATTCTGGACATTTCATATAAATGGAATATGTGGCCTTGAGTTTGGCTTCTTTGCCCATATAATGCTTTCAAGGTTCATCCATTCTATAGCATGTGTCAGGATTTCATTACTTTTTATGGCTGAATAATATTCCATTGTGCAGATATACCCCATTTGAGTTATCTGTTCATTAGTTGATAAACAGTTGGGTTTTTTGTACCTTCGGCTATTATGACTATGCTGTTACGAACAATTATGTTCAAGATTTTGTGTAGACATACGTTTTAATTTCTCTTTGGTATATACCTAGGAGTGGAATATACTGACTCTAAAACCCATGGTAAGGGACTACTAATATTGCTACCATTAATTGATAACAATTAACTTTTAAATCTGGCTTGATGAATCAATTGATAAAGAACTATTAAAACAAATTAAAAATAATTTAGGAAAAAGTATATCTTAGATTAAGAGACCCTCAAAATCAATTTATATAGCAAAACCCATTAATTAACTAATTTTGCCTTTCAGAACTCAGTTTTCTGTAAAACTGTGCAAAAAATGTTGAAAACTCATATATATAGGAATAGATATGAGTATGTTTCACTGTAGAGAATAGAGTTTATCTTGGCCAGTAAAGAATTTTGTTTGGTCAAATAAGTTTCTAGAAGGGAAGCTCTCATTTGTGGCAGGGATCTGAGCTGGCAGCTCTGATCTGCACTGCCAGTGGCCAGACAGGCAATGGCCATCTCTGGCTTTGTCACGAGTTTTAACAGCAGGGCTTCATAGGGAAACATGTATCAAATCCTAAGTATCTACCTGGTGCTCATTTGTGACAGACACTGGCAGAAGCATGAACCAAGGAAGCCTTGAGGACTTTTAGTCTAGTTGGGAAACAAAATGTTAAGAGGTCAAAGCCTACAGATGTGAGGAACTGTTTGCAAGTTAAAAACAACTTCATCTGAGGGTACAGTGTCAGCTTGCTCGTAAAGCATAATTTACTCTTCCCCAAACTTCTTCTTTCTCCCAAAATCCTCCCAGGGCCCTGAGGTTTCCCATCACCAGGAGTGCTCACAGGATGGGTGGACTGACACCCAGGGGGTTTGGGAACCAAGGAGGTAAGGGGCTCCTGGCCACAAAAGTCTGACTATCCTGCTTTTGTGGCCTTGAGTCAGACTCCAGTGTGCGTGTGGTGAGAGTTCTGTGGTCTAATAGGTCATACCCTCCAACTTGTCTGACTCAGAATGATGAGTGTCCCTGCTCTGCTCAGCGGCAGTGGGAGCCCAGGCCCAGCTCAGCCAAGTGGAGGCAGAAGCAGGGGTGGTTGCTGGCCTCAAAGCAGGAAGGTGGGGCAGTGAAGGAGGCCAGGATGCCCTGGAGACCACTGGTGATGACCAGTTCCAAAAGATCTGTTTACCCAAAAAGACTCAAGGCCCCCTGTCTCTGTCATTTCTGCCACTCCTATACCCTGCTGGGGTATATTTCCAGAGACCAACAATCTCATCCCTTTTCTGGTCACCTGCTACAGCACAGTGTGTGCACTCTGAAAATTTTACAGGGACATGAAGGGCACAAGTTTTCTCTTCACGTGCCCTACAACAAAATCAGAAGCTGTGAGGCATGAGTCACAATCTCCCTAGGAAAGATCTTTCTCGTTGTATTAAATTCTCTTCCTTTAAGGAAGAGCTCTACTTAGACTGACCATGTCTCTGAAATTGTCTTTGTCACCAAAAATTTATTTTAAAAAACGGAGTAAATGAAACGGACAGTCTTTCATAAATGTTCCCGTCTTCCTTTATTTTCTTCTCTCTAACTGGAAGGTCATAAAGTCTGAGAGCTAAATACGATCTTGTAGATGATCTAATACAACCATCTCGTTTTTCTGGATATGTAAAGTTGAGGGCCAGGAGAGTGAAAGTGAGTGGAACAAAGCTACACATACAGTAGGCAATTATCAGGGCTTGGAACTCTCCACTTTTGCCTCCCAAGTCAATAATCCTTCCATACAACACAGTCAGCCAAGAAGTCAGATCAATGGAAGAATTCTCAGAAAATATTTTCTGGGTTTCCAAGGTTGCCTCATTCTTGCTATACTTTTCTCATTCTATCCCTTGCCAGAACATGAGGTAGCTAAGAATGACAATGACCACATTCAGTAGTTAATTCTGATGGCTATTTTAAAGTTTGTTTGACTCATCAGTATATTGTTGAAAAAAATTCTCTTTGCAAAAATATTGACAGCTATAGATAACTTCCTAACGTGATATCATGGAAAAGTGGGCAAGGGATAGTGTTATTTTAAACAAATACAAAAAATGCAGTGCCTTCTGGGTGCAACTGATGGCATCACTGAAATCTGTGCTGCTACACATTGATTAATTGGCTTGTCAAAATGAAAAGCCCCAATCTGTAGAATTTGTTGATTTCCATGGTGTCTATACTCCCACTAGGGCCAAATTCAATGGATTAATGTGGTACCACTGAATGTGGAGTTGGGGAAGATGTGCAGCAGCACACCATCATGCAATATTTCCACCATCCAGGCACAATCAATGTAAGTAACTTTAAGAGTATACATAACAGTAAAATGTGATAAAATAATTCAGAAGTGTTGAGGTTTTAGCATTTACTAACTTTGTTTTTAATGTAATTTATTTTACCATAAATTTATAAATATAATTATATTTATATATAATTTTTAAAAATAGCAACTGTATATAACAACTGGCTTTAAAAAGTCCTAAAAACTTAACAATTGACTTTTACCAGTAAGTTCAAACTGACTTCAGTATATCATAAGAATCACATGCTCCAAATTTTGTTTGTTTAATTAATAACCTACAATTCTGCCTTCATGGGAATATGTAAATGCTAACCATAAAAAAAAAGGGGCTCCTGGTTACTATGCTTCTATTTATAAAGGTTTTCATTAAAACTGCTCTTCCCTGAAAGAGGTGCAATAAAACATAAGCAGAAATAAAATTGTAATTGTAAATACAGTCCACCTC
>VMDR010012761.1:0-26018 GCA_007922815.1 Macrotus californicus | reverse complement strand
GATTGAAGGAAGCCTGGCAGTTAAGAGTATATTTAATTCCTTAAAACATAATGCCTATTTGATTTAGCCATGAAAGATGTTTTTATTTAATATAAACCACTATATGTTCTTTTACATTTCTTTCCATTAGAAGCAGTCATTTTTATCTGCTCCAAACAACAGGGCTCAAATAATGGACTGGATAAACAGGCTGATGTTTTCCAATAATTTCCATCATTAAATGTCCCAGGTGCAGTACACACATCATGAGCCAAGGACCATTTCCTTTATACTCCTCCAGCTTGTTTATTTATCCTTGTCAGCATTGACAGTTTCACAAACTGAGTGTGTAACAGCATTTTTCCTGGATGCCCGCAAGCTGCACCATCATCACCCATGTACACCCAATCACGTTGACCTGCTGATTAATTCAAAAAAACTTTTCAGCAGGTAGGATGTTTATATTTCCTCTTTCTTTTCATTAAGCAGCTCTTTGGCAAAGTCTTGCCTGGAACATGTAAACCAGAGACATGGAAATGAACAACGTGCCTCCTAATGATGGCCACGTGTATAAAGAGAATAGCTAAAAACCATATTGATTTTTGCTTCTGGAACTAAAAAAAACTTTCAGGATCTGGGACCAAGTTTAGTTTCTAGAACGGAAGCAAAGACATCTGTGTCATCGTGGTGTGCAGAGCTACCTAACACAGCCCAGGGCTATCTGTCACGGGGCTCTTTCCTGCTGGAGGTGTGACGGGGTTTGCAGTTACAGTTTTTTGTCTATTTGGTGTGGTTCATGGATGGTAAGGCACTACAGTGACCTGGAAAGGAAGACAATGGTACTTGTGACAGCCCTCGTTTGTATCCATGCTTGAGTCATAAACATCCATAAATCATCAAAATACCAAAACCACCAAGCTGATGAATTTAACCTTAAAGCGGCAATCTCCCCATAGCTGACTGTGGATGATTAACTAGTAAGAATATGTCATCTATGAAAGAAAAGAAAAATAAAGGCCAAAGGGAAACTCAGGACCATGTAGGAAAGAAAATAAGGTAAGACAGAGGAAACAAAATCTTCAAAGGTCTGTTTTTTCGTACAATTTAGAAAATATGATTAAAGACCAAATACTCTTCAGAGTAAATGACTTTTGAAAACTTCTAATATTTATAACAAAATGGTGTAAGTGAACTGTACCTGACAGCTTACACAGGGCTTGTCACATTCTACGTCACTTAATAATATTTTGTGCTACATTAGGCTATTTTATAACAGGAAAAGAAATTATAATACGCAAATTTAAAATTAGCTTTGTAAAATGTTAGTGAGGTTACCTTACAGATTAAGTATTTATAAAGGTTTTTCTTATTCTTATATAAAGTAATTTAAATTATTGTACAAATTATTTAACACATACTTGAACATGCAGATAGAAACATAGGAGAGCATCAATGTCCATGATGGGACAAGAAATATATAAAGTCAGAAAATACGTAAATAAATTCCGTTTTAAAGTGCCTAGAACTACAACTTTCAAGCGCCTACGAATTCCACATACCGAAATAGATAGATGTACCCCCCCACCCCCCGTCACAGGGTGCACTGACTGCTCCATGACATGAGGCACAAAGCAGAATGTGTTTCCCATGAACAGTTAACACCCAAAAATAAGGCCAGAGAGATGGGCTGAACTACACGTGCTTAGCTCCTATTTCCAAAACTACCCATCAGAATGCATCCTTTCATCTCTCACTAGGAAGTAGCAGGAACAGAGCCCAGGGGTGTCAAATCAAAGAAAAGCCTTTCATTTAAAAGGAAATCTTAGAAGTTGCTACAAAAAAAAGTTTTCCCACACCCACACAGGACACACGTAGACTGGATACCTTCACTGTCTGGGCTCTGTCATGTAAAAAATGGACAGTTATTTTTTTTAATCTGTTGTTCTTACATTAGTTCATTTAACCTTTTATCACTCACATATACAATGTACTGTGCCATGTTCTTCAAACACCTACTCAAAAATTCACAGCCTTTATCCTCAAAGAATCCACAGGTTAGTATAGAAAATGTATAAAAAATAAATAGCATACCACATAAGAAACACCATCTAGGTTTTATGTGTGTACGTGATAGCAGCAGTGTACACATCACACAAACCTCACTGTCACATCCACAGAGTACCAGCGCCAGTAGTCAGGAGGACACAGTGACCCAGCCTCGTCTAGAGATCCGGCAGGTTACCAAGAGGGTGAGGTGAGCTAACGGATGACTCTGGTATCACCAGCCGCAACACAAGCGAGGAAACACAATTCGTGGGGAGGAATAATGTAGGCATGCACACGTTGGATGTGACAGGCTGGTGTGGACAGGGCACTGGGGGAGAAAGATGTGGACACAGGCAGGAGCACCAACAAGGGTGATCACGGTAGCTCCAGCCTGGGTGGCGTAAGGGTTTGCGGTGGGACGTAGGAGCACGACGGTGGCGATAATGGAGAAATGCATTACGAAGAAAGGGTTAGCCAGTGGATCCGGGGGAAGGGGAGAGTTCAAGAAACAAGGGTATTGAAACTAACAGACTCCAAGTGTGGATGATGATGACAGCAAGGCTACCGTTCTTTGTCTGCAGAGCACGTGGGCTTCCTCGGTAAAATTTATTGTGTATACATGGCTGCAAAGAAACGGCTTGAAAATAAAAACCGGTGAGTCACTCTCTGGCATAAAGACTTGTAAACAATAGACAGATGAAAACTGAGGTTTGGAGGAGTTAAATGGCTTGTCAGCAACTAGAATAAGCAAATCAGAATCAAAACTGGCGTACACTTATAGGAATTCGATAGCAGGTCTTCTCATGAATCCCAAAGGTTCTCTATGCGTTAGGTCAAAAGTCTGCTCGTTTGTCCAGCTGGGGCTGGCAGAAAACGTCTCTCCATTCCCATCTCTGATGGCTCTCAGGATTACTGTTCCCCGGGATCAGCCAAAGGAGGAAGATCTTTTTTAAATGTCTAGAATCCACACTTTTTCTCCAATTCTCCACTTACGTCATTTTCCCTGCTCTGGCAGCAGAGGTCTTGCCATAGTCAGTTCAATATCAGTGTAATTCAAAGAGATTATAAAATACACACTATATTCTCTTCAAGTAAATATCAAATACATTCTTACACTCCTCAGCTGCCTTGGCAGATGCACAAAGTCTTTAACACTTCCTTCAAAATCATGCACATTATTATTTCATTTTGGTACAAACTCTGACCCTCAGAGGACCTTTTTCTTCCTGATCTATTTATGCTGCATCTTCAGCCTAGCTGTTGATGATGATGATGATGATGATGATGATGATGATGATTTGGAACACATAAGTGCTTTTTGGAATACAGAGGTCTTTTGACTTCTAGTTTTTGCCTCCAGGGTCATTTTTCCCTCAACACCTAAACAGATACCCTAACAGTATCTTCTGGAAATGTTCTTTCCTTGATTACGATTTGTCTTTCTCATAGTTCCTGGCAGGACTGTCAGTTTGGCTGCCTTAGATCAGATGTGTGAAACTGGCCTTCCCCTAACCAGGGTTCTTTGACCTTGGTCAGAGGCCTCCTAAGGCTATCTTTAACCTCAACATTCAGGGTCAGAGTATCAAGGGTTCTTCCATGTGGTCTGGAAGAACACGTAAGCAACTGCAAACAGCAGTCACCTCTGAGAAGAGAACTGGGGAGTAGGGGAGAGCAATGAAAGGTAGATGTATTGAACATAATGTGTCTGCTTTCTTTTTCATTGTTTTACCGTGCAACAAATAAGCTAGTAAATTACAATCTTTAAAGCTGGTTCTGCTCCCTCTGCCATTTTCTTCTTTTCTTACTAAAAACAGTTTTCACATACACCAAATCCAATTTCCAAACTTCATCATAGGAAAGAAGAAATTTACCTTGATTGATCCTATATGATGTTCTAGACACTTGTTCACCTCATTAACCCTAATAGAAACCCCAAGTTCACAATCTTGTAAGGCAGGTATTAGCCACACTTTATAGTGAAAGGACCAAGGCTCAGAGAGGTTCAGTCTCTCCCCCAAGGTCAGATGGATACCAAGTCCTGGAAGTGGGAATGGAACCCATAGTGTGTGGCTGCTACATTCCTGTTTTGTTGTATTTTATTTTTCCCACTCATAACAATATCTAATGTTCAGCTCCCCTTCATATAAGCACCTCTCATAATATTCTTTTGGATAAATCTATAATGTATTCTTACACATGAACAATCCTCATCTTGCTCAAGCAGTTTAAATACTAAAATAAACAAAATTTACCTGTTACAGTGTTCTCTTGTTCCTCACCATCTGTTAAGGAGAGAGATACTGTGCCAGCGACATCGATATTTTTCCTTCTATGTAGGACTTCTCCTAGTGGAAGCATCATTCATTCCCTTTCCTCTAAACCAGGGTTTCTCTAGTTCATTCCTACTGATGGCTGGGGCCAGGTAAGTCTTTGTCAGGGGAATGGAGGGAGCCATCCTGGGCAACGAAGGGTGTTTTAGCAGCATTCCTGGCTTCAACCCACAAGATGCCATAAGAGTACAGTTGCACTCCAATCTCAGTGGCAGCCAAAAATGTCTCCAGGGATTGCCAATTGTACCCTCAGGGACAAAGGCACCCCAAATTAAGAACCACTGCTCTAAACAGGTATTACATTTAAAAATTTGTCTATGTTCAACAGCTGAGGAAAGTGTGATTTAGAGGAGGTAGTTACCTTGCTCAACCTCTGAAATCATGATGTACTGGTACGGCATTCTAACTCAGATGTGGCCAACTTGCTCTCCCTGCTGCCTACAACAAGAGGCGGCAGTGCACCGCCACAGAAAGCTTCTCACCCCCGTCCGAAAGAAAAACCTTTTTTGGCAGCAATATGACGAGATGGTGTTAGAAGACACTGTCATGTGACAGACACATCAATCAACGTGAAACCAAAATTCTTGTGTGAAAAGTTTCTCTCTCCGTTCTTTGTTTTATGAATTTTTATTTTATAATTGCTGAGAGATTTTAAATAAATTCTAAAGTTTTGATACACAAACTTGATTTTTTATGTGATCTTTTCCCTCTGGACTGCATTTATCACCAGAAATCTGAGAGCTGGGTAATGAAACCAGGTGCCTCAGGAAGGACCAGCATCCACCTATGTTCCTTGGAAAGAAGTTACTAATTCTTTCTTCTCAGCACATAAGAAAAGACAAGTGTAGAGTTGGCATTTGCCGTGAGTCATCCACATTCCCCCTTCAGTGACTCAGGCTGAGCTGGCAGAGACTGGGACATTGAAAACTGAGTCCTCTCCAAATTGACACTTGCTAAGCTCATCCCAGGGAAAGATACTGAGGGCAACGACTCTGGAGCAGGCTCTGCCTGGATATGGCCGTTCCCATCAGCTGCTTTTCATATTGGCAGCCACCCCACATGGCTCTTACCCGCTGCCCAAGACAGCAGTCTCTGGGTTTCTAGTGCCTCATGGCCTTCACAGATATTCTCCTCTGTGACTGACAGTAAGGAGTCTCTCACACTCCCACCAAGACGGCACCTAAAGACCTCTGCTGGGACCTCCAGCAACCACTGTGCTGTATCAACAAAAAGGATATAAAATGTTTCAGAGCCCTTTAGATCACACAAAGCATCTAGTCTCTGTAACACATATAACTGCCCCTCAGCTCCCTTCATCTCTGCACAGACTTCATTCATTCGAGGGAAAGCTCACTCACAGCCTTTTACTGCTCAGAACGTGGCATTCTGGATCACGTCAGCTGTCCTGGCTCCAGCTCTGTCTGATCTCAGGTCTCAACAGACTCAGCAATAACTCCTTTTTCTTTAGATATCCTCTCATAAAGCACAACAGCACACGTGCCAATCAAGCCACAAGAACTTCCTGGATAACCCACACTTTCTTCAAGGAATAAAATTTAACTCTTACATTTACAGGGAAGACTCAAACGTTGGCAGCAACCGACATCATCTTTTCAGCCTGAAGTCCTCATTTAGATAAAGCAAACATTTAAGGGCCGTACTTGAAGCTCTGGCAAGACCTCAAGTACTAAAGCACCACCTCGCAACAAAAGTCAATGAAGTCAAGTTCTGGCGCAGGGGCCTAAGGCAAGACAAAACCTCTCACTGCTCCAATCATCCATCTCTGTAGAACGCATACGAGTGTGGGGAAGAAGCCTCTCGGGGTCCAGGAAATATCGAGGGGGCACTGTGTGAAGTGCCGGGATCTGTCTACCCCTCATGCTGCACACCCGAAACCAATACATGATAAAATCTTAAAAATTAAGTGGATGTAACATAAACCCTTAAATAAATCAAATTTGGAAAAACAGTTTGGTAGTTCCTCGAAATGCTACACAGTTTCCATATGACCCCAAAATTCCATTTCTAAGTACATAACCAAAAGAAATGAAAACATATGTCCACATAAAAACTTATATGTAAATGTTCATAGCAGCATAATTCATAATAATCAAAAAGTGGAAACAACCCAAATTTCCCTCAACTAGTGGATGAAGAAACAGAAAGTGGAATTACCATACAATGGAATATTATTCAACCCTAAAAAGAAATGAAGTGCTGACAGGTGCTACAACATGGATGAACCATGAAAATGTGCGAAGTGATCAAAGCAAGTCACAAAAGATTACATATTGTGTGATTGCGCTTATATGAAATATCCCAAATAGAAAAGCCTACAGAGACGGGAAGTACATTAGGGGCTGCCTAGGACTGGGGAGTGGGCGAAAGGGTCGGGGGGAAGTGGAAGAGTGACTGTTAGTAGGTACAAGGGTTCTTTGTGAGGGGGATGAAAAGGGTCTAAAATGGATTGTGAAAAATACATAAATGAATAAGTAAAATTGATTGTGGTGATGTTTGCATAGCTCTATGAACATCCTTTAAAAATTGAATTATGCAATTTAAATTGGTGAATTCATTAATATGTGAATTATATCTTGCTAAACTGTTAAAAAAATAAATAAGCAAAACCAAAGCAAATGAACAGAAAGGCACAGAACTCTCTTGGGTCCAGAGGCAAAAAGACAGTAAACTGACACATCAGTCCCATTGGTCGTTTTGGAGTAAACGTCTAGAGCAACCTTGGTACACAAAAGAAAAAAGCTCTGAACTCCTTTACCTTTGTCTGTTTTACAGCGTTTGGAAGTCTAAAAAATAAAAAAGAGGAATTTGTTTATGATCCCTGTTGTATTTTCAGCATATTGGAAATACATTTGATCTAAACAAGACATAAGTAGTGTTACCATGTTTTAAATTAATAAAATGTTTATTTTTATCTAAATTCCCTCCCAGTAACTATGCCAATAACAATTAGCAAACATGCTCACAACATCTGTAGTAGTTAAAATGTAACAGTTCGTGTCTCATATGACTTACATTCTGCAGAAAAGCATGCAATGTTGAGGGCGGAAAGGAAATGTCCTTTTTAAGTGCCCTTGGAAAGAAATGAAACATTGTGAAATTGGTAGTATACCCATTATTTGTGTAGTTTTAAAAAGAAAACTACAATGCATAATATCAGGTTCTCTCATTCTGAAATACATTGTTTTTGAAAATCCCTCTGTTTAAGCTTACAGATCTATTATTGAAATCAGTTTTAAATGGATCCACGTATAATCAACTCCCTATAGTACATGCAGATATAAAAAGGTATTTCCAATAAACATAGTAAATCTCTATTAAAAATCCTCTTGTGCATCTATAATAAACATAATTATGAGCTTGTAAGAGTCCTTTCTAGAAGGCATAAGAGAATATCTTTGCAAACTTAGATTACATATTAAAGGAATAGTTATAAACTTAAAAGTTGAGATATTCGACTTTATAAACAATAGAAATTCAAGGACCACTATTAATAACATGACCGTACAAGTACAGACTAGAAGAAAACATCTATGATACACGTATCTGACAGACAATGTCAATGCAGAATACATGAGTAGTTCCTTCCAACTTAAAAAATAAAAAAACCAAACAACCTAAGTTTTAACAAATGAGACACTTCAAAAAGAAGATCCACAGGCCAAACATGAAGTGTTGTTCAATAGCACCAGTTATCAGAGAAATTCACATTAAAATCACCATCAATACCAATTCACACACATTAGAACCCCTAAAATTAAAATCACTGACAATACCAAATGTAACAATGACGTAGAGCAACTGGACTCTCACACATTGCTGATGAGTATAAAACGATGCAACCTCCTGGGAAACATTTTGGCAGTTTCTTATAAACATAAACCTATCCTATAATCTAGCAATTCTAAGAAATTGGAGCTATGCATTAGGAGGTCACTATTGGCCTTTGCTATTACAGCTTAATTAGATAAACCACTTGGTAATCTGTCAACACAGGAATCCTTTCTTATTAAGCTTCCTGCCCTAGTGCCTAGTATGGTGTCTGGCTTAAATTAGAAGCTTTTAAAACATTTCAAGCAAGAATAAGTAAACGAGCAACTGAACAGCTTTTTATGGTTAGAGCCAAGTTTTGTGATGAATGGTTGACCTGTGAGCCATTTTAAAAAGAAATTTAGCACACTTTGGACCTACTAAATTAGTATGGGTCCTTGTTTACTGCCCCTAGGAAAATCTAAGGTTACCACAATATATAAGATCCATCACAATACAGTTCTGGTTCCTTCTGCATCACTTTCCCACAACCCATCCATATGCTTCATTTCCAAAAGAGAGTTTCCCAATCCCCTGTCCCTCTATAAAAGTCATTTCTTCTGCCTGTAGAATCATGTCCTTGTCAAACCGGAAAATTCTTCAACATCCTTCATCAAAAAAATTTCTGTTAAGTCATCTCTCACCATTCTTTTCATTCCAATCTGCAAGCCCAAGCACCATTTAATGCACTTCCCTCCGTGCACCCACAGCACCGTACCTGTTTTCCACCACATCTGCCTCTATAATCGTTCACATGGGTCTCTTCCCTCTTGGTAGAGAGCTGTTGAGTTCAGAGATAATATGTCACTCATTTTTGTTTCTGTAGGACCTGCTGAAGGGCTTGAAATACAATAGATGCTTAATAAATATCTGATGACAGATCAATAAACAAAGTGATAGTACTTTGATTGAGATACCCAGTGTTTGAGTAGATGTTGAAATCTACTTTACTTTTTTTTTTAATTTGAAGTAAATTTTATACAATTTTTCCTTTCCAATGCATTGGATTGGTAAAACTTGTTTCCTTGGGGAAGCTTTTTACTCTGCTATTTGGCAAATGCATTTTGAATGTCAGCCAGTTGCAAGTCTTATGGTGGGTAAGGGATAGAATACCATGAAAAATCTTCCCAAGTTTCCAAATCATTCGTTGTATTGGTAAAAACCCTAATGACAAATGAGGTTGCAATAAGTCATTCTAATACATTTATAACCTGGGAACAGAGAACTTCAGGGTGTAGAGGCCAGCACACATGCTGAAATCTTTAAATCCTGACTATACAGTTTTACAGAGGTAAGTCTACCTTAACTCTACAAAGTGTCATGACTGTTGATTCAATTTCCATTGTTTTAAGTTTTTGATCAATAAATAATGACACTGAAGACAGAAATGCCTTCAAAACTTCCACAAATTCATCAAATGTCATCACATTAGATAAAGCAAAAACATTGTAAGATCCTACATATAAATTTCAGATACCAGTAGGCAGTCAAGAACATACCTGGGGAGCTTCAAAAGATATTGAAGTCCCTTCTCACTTTCAGACAACCTAATTGTCATCAGACTTTCCACTGAAGCATTCTTAAAGCAGCATCCCACATGCAATTGCTCACCAAGTGTTCTTGGGTGTCTTTACACAGTCTAAACTCAGCTGATTTGCTGTACTCAGGGAAAGTACATAAGAGATTTAACAGTTGAAAAAATCAGAGTGGAAAGAATAAAATACTGAAGAATTAGAAAAATGTAGACATATGTCATTTATGTCTCCTTATGAAACGGGAGATCAAAACCTGGATTTTCTTCATTCAGCTTCATCCTATTCATTTATATGTCCTCCAGGAACACACAGAGCAACTTGACCCTGGGCTGCCACAGCCACAAAGGCTGTAGAAGGCCTGACACTGGAAGCATCAGAAAGAAATGACTTTTGCATAGTGTGTAGATTTTTTTCAGGTTTTACTTAGTCTGAAAGCTGCTCTTTTCCTGCCAAAAAAGCCAAGGCTCTCCATAACAACCTCTTACTGCCAGTGCAAAGGAGAGGAGCACGAAGCTGAGAAAGGACTTTTAAGAGAAAGTACAGCCACATCTGGTAACTGAGGGGTGAGGATGGCAGTTTCAGAGCCTGCACTGAAGGAGAATAAACCTTCCATAACAAATGAGGAACACAGGGAGTTAACACTATAAAATGTGAATGGTAAAGTCTTTATAATAATTAACAGCAGAGTATTACAAACACGGAGAATAAAAATACTCTTCTGCCAGGATAAACGTCCTAATAGAAAAAAGTCAAACATAGAAGAGTAAATAATATCAGATTCTGTTCCTGGAATTACACAGCAAAGCCCAGGCTCAGTGAGGTTGCTGTGCCCCATCATGCATGGCTAGAGTAAAACTGCCCACCTGAGGGACTTTTTGAGCACGGCCATGAATGAGTGGCAATTACAGGCCTTCTTCCATTTTCCAGTAAACCCGTAACTTCCTGGACATATAATCACTGGTACAAGAGTGACAACAAGCGCTAAAAAGAGATCACATCCAATTTCTGACTAATTTGAAGGTCACAAGAAGGAGGATGCTATTCAGTTAAGTTTCCATTTATATCTGTGATTTTTTCCCAATTAAGTTAGTGAAGTACGATTCATAGCAAATGTGTATGTACCTAATTATTTAGTAAATTATTTAGCAAACTAGACTGTCTACAATATTTTTCTGCCATTATGAATTTAACTCTTTATAAATATCTTTATAAACAACATAACCTCCTTTGAAATAGTTTCAGAGGAGTTCAGGAAGCCAACCCGACAGACACCGCTAAAGCAGACAAGCAGACCACTGTCAAGAGAAGTGCCCAAGTGCACCGCATCCCTATGTGGCTCATTCCACAAGAGGAGGGACCCAAAACGGGTCCTTGCAGAGTCTTTGGTCCCCTTGTCTCCCACCTGAACATGTCCCAGGGCCCACCACATGCTGACTTCCTTCAATTACTGCCACTGAAGGCCGGAAATATTTTAGATAATTATATTTGCTTTATGCTTTATAATTATTTACTATGACCAGGGTCTTAAAATAAAGTACTTACTATTGTTATAAAAAAATAATGTCCACATAATGTTTGCCATGTATCTGGTGTAACAAGGGTTGTTTTTTTTTTTCTGGTGGGTTTTTTTTTGTAACTTCTTTAAGACAACGAGGCGTAGAACACGGTGTGCACTCATGCTCAAACAGAAACCCAGTTCTGGTTGCCGTTTCTATGAACCCCAAGTATCTGTGCTCACAACAGTAGGTAATAATAAAAACCTGCCGCCTACCTTTTTTCTTTTTTATCTAAACCACAAAAATATTATATTGCTGCAGTTACATGGTACTTCAGGTTGTGGCCAAATTTCTCCGTGTGTTTCTAGCACTGCATTAAAACAAGGTAAGCATACTCAGAGGACTTGAGTGACTGTTAGTTAAATCTTTGTGTGTCGCCTTGCCCTGGGCCTCCCTGCGCAACACCAGTCCTGCTGCGGCCCGCCTCTGGCTCTCAGGTGTGTGTGTTCAGGCTCTTTTGGCTTAGATATCCTGGCTGGATACTTCTAATTAACTAAATGAAAGGGGCTTAGTAAATATTGGTCATATCTGGGATTAGATCAAGATGGGATAAAGGGTTGATGGTTGTGGTGTGTAAAGAAGGAATTTCAAATTCTTCTCTAACAGAATTTGAGGATAGGGTTAACATCTATACCTATTTATGGGCCAAACTTTTTTTTTAAATCCTCATCCAAGGATATGTTTATTACTTTTTAGAGAGAGGAAGGAGGGGAGAGAGAAAGAGAGAGAGAGAGTGTGTGAGAGAGAGAGAGAGAGAGAGAGAGAGAATCATCAATGTGAGAGAGAAACATCGATCAGTTGCCTCCTGTATCTGCACCCTAGGTATGTGCCCTGACCAGGAATTGAACCCTCAACCTTTTGGTGTTCAGGATGGCACTCCAACCAACTGAGCCACCCAGCCAGGGCATATGGGCCAGACTTAGAAAACTGAAAGTCATTACTCTTTTATGTTTTTAAGAGTCATGGTTTCATTTAAGGCATATCAAGCTTTGTGTGTAATATTCTTTGTTATGATGGCAACATTAAATCAATAATTGTCAAAAAGTTTGCGAAACAGGTGAGGCTCAATTATGTTACTGAGAATACAGACCACAAAATGCCTAATCAAACTTATGTATCCATTTTCTTTCTAGCAAACACTTTATTTTTTTCTCCTGTGACATTTATCCAATGTTGCAATGTGCTGAGTACTGTTCTACACGCTCTGTACATATTATCTCATTTAAATCTCACAGCAACTCCTTAAATAGAATCTATCATTATCCCTGTGTTATTGGCAGAAATCTGAGCATGAGGAAGGTAAGAGATTTGCCAAGATTACCCAGCCCGGTATTAGAAAGCTGGGCTTCTGACCTCGGCAGTCCAGGTCTAAAATCCATGCCCTCATCACTCGACTTCCACACACCCTCTATACTGTTTCTTCAACTGACCATTAAATGAGGAGTAACTCTTAAAACAAGGTAGCCCCTGTTACTTCGTTTTCTGTTGTAAGAACATCTTGCTTTTCTTCACAGGAAACATGAAACCACAGGAGAAATTTGTTAGCACAAAAGACATCCACTATAGAAGACACTACAGAAGCCACCTTATTTTTAGTCCAGCCCACTAAGGTCATGTCACCTGTAATTCCTGAAGCTTGGTGTCTCTCTCCCCAGCCTTTCACAAGACAGGATTTATGACAGTGACTTCGAGCAGTGGTTCTCAACCACGGGCATGTACTGTCCCCCCCACTGGGAATATTTGGTGATATCTGGAAACCTTCTGATTGTCACAACTGGGTCAGTCTACTGAGTAGAGGCCAGGGATGCTGTTCAACACCCTGCAATACGCAGATAGCTCTCCAAAACAAAGACATATCCAGTCTGAAATGACCACAAGTGTTTGTGGCAGTGGCAGTGTCTATCTTTGGTGTTACAGCTTCTCTGGATTGGATGTACTGCACGGTACTAATGATGTACATCTCACCTCTTCCTCATTGTCCCAGCCAACTCATGCACAACAATTCCTTTACAGAGCCGTGATGAGTGACGTGACTCTGGAGTCTAAAGCACTTTGGGAACTCCTCCGGGGGAAAACACGCTGTAACTGTCACATAATTATTGAATTACATAAGAAGGAATGCTTTGACAAGGAGACGCTATCAAATTAAGAGGAAAACAAATTTCATTTGCCCTTCATCAGACAAAAAAGCATAGAAATTTAGCAACCATCAAAAATGTACAATTGTCACTTTCACCTAGCAGATCCTAAGGGAAAAAAGGTTATAGGAAACATGTTTGACTCACGCTGTGATACTGGAGCAGTGAATAACAGGGAAGGCATAAACACAAACTATGTCCACCTACTCAGAGAAGGTTACGTAAAGAATTTTGCCTCTGTGGAAATAAGATTATCATGTAGAAAGACCCTCTCTGTAGAATATAACATGTAGAAATGTCCTTTGTGACAGAAAAAGTTTTCTTCAGGATTTCCCATTTTTGGTACTCTTTTCAAGTACAAAAGGAGCCAGAGAAATGGAAGCAAATCAAAACGAAGTCCATGAAACACTACACTTCATGAACAAAGCACTGCTACGTAAACCTCAGTAGTGTGATAGGTGATTTGCATCAGCTTTCTGTACAGAAACTACCTAACACCTAATATGTCACCAACTCAAATTTTTGGACAAAGGCATGACTTCTCTGAGGCTGGAGCTCAGACAAATGAGGAAAAGTGATGCTCTCAGGAGAAGCCCTATTAACTACCTCCTTAGTTTTATGATCCAACCAACAGTGCTAGAAGCACCAAACTCAACACATGGCTCTCAATTCTGTTTTTCTTGTAATGTGCTAACCTCAAAAAGAAAACAGACATTTCTGAGCTATGGGCCAAAGGTCAATGTGACACTGAAAATCTACATAAAAGTTTGCCTGGCAATAGCTGATTACCTATAGTGTAGGTAGAGTCTATTCTGTGCTCCGTCCAGAATGTATAATTTACAGAAACAACAATGCTGTCCAGAATCCTAACCAACATGTCACAACACCATTTTTCATACTTCAGAAATAGAAAAGAATACAGGAAAATTAGTAAAATAGACCATACTGAAGATATGGCTCTAAAACATATCAAGTCTTTTCCCCACATAAGAATAAGAAACAATATAGCCTTCTACAAAGAGGGATTTCATTACAAAACTTAGCATAAGTAAAATGTTCAGGAATGTAGTCATTAAAAAACAAATACTGCCCTGGTAGGTGTGGCTCAGTTGGCTGGGTGTCATCCTGCAAACCAAAAGGTCTCCGGTTCGATTCCCAGTCAAGGCACGTGCCTGGGTTGCAGGTTTGGACCCCAGTCGGGGCATGTGGGAGAGGCAACTGATGGATGTTTCTCACCCTCTCTTTCTCCTTCCCTTCCCCTCTCTCTAGAATCAATAAAAGAAAAAAATTAAATAAAAGACAAATACTTTTGGAGCTTGAAGAATAATTTTAGAAATGCAAAACTGTACAGAATGAGAAATATTGTGATGGCTAATTTTATGTGTCAGCTTGGCTAGGCCATGGTGGCCAGATGTTTTGTTGGATACTAGTCTGGATGTTGTTGTCTAAGTATCTTTTAGATGAGATTAACATTTAAATCAGTAGACTCTGATTCACATGAGTAAAGCAGATTGCTTTTCATACTGTAGGTGAGCCACATCCAATCAGTTAAAGGCCTTCAAAGAAAAAAGACTGACTCCCCTCAAGGGAGAAGAAATTCTGCTACAGTTTGTCTTTGGACTTGAGCTGCAACATCAGTTTTACCCTGGGTCTCCAGTTCTGCCCACCTGCCCTGCTGATTTTGGACTTGGCAGCTTACACAATCACATGAGACACGTCCTTAAAATAAATCAATCTCTCAATCTCTCTCTCCCCCCGCCACATACACACACACACCTGATTGATTCTATTTCTCTTGAGAACCCTGACTAATACAATAATGACCTCACTTTGGCATCATTCAAAGAAAAACAAAGAGCAAAGCTCCATATAAGTTAAGAAATTCAAAGCATTTATGGATTATCTATTTGGTTCTTTTCCAAATCTGTGTGGTCTTTTTTATACTTCCCTGTTCCTGAAGAAATTTTCAATTTTGTCTGTTATTTAAACATAGTTGTCAAAAATTTCATTTCTGCTTTAGTGATCACTCGATTTCTAGTTCTCTAATTTAAAGAATTTTCTTCTTGGTTTTTTCCCGCAGGTTCTCACATGTGTCATGCTTTGCTATTTGTATGGTTAGTCATTTTTACAATGAGCCACTCATTTTTCATGGAAAACTATCTGTGGGAGTTCTTTGGAATGGGGTGACCCCAGAGAGGACTGCTCTGGCTTCTGGAGCAGCCCAGCTCCGAGCCCACTACAAATAAAGAGCTGACCCACGAGTTCCCAGAGTGGCAGGCCATGGCGGAGCAGATCAGGCTGATGAAGGCCAACTGCACCTTCTTCCTGCATGCCTGCTGCTCATCCTGCTGCTGGATGTGGCTGCGTGGCTCACTCTTTGGGTTTAGGGAACATTTTTCATGCCCTTCTTCTTCCTGTACAGTGCTGCTCAGGACGGTTCAGGCCCGGATCCAAACTGACTACAGCATGATGCTAGTCTTCAGCGCCTCTTTGTGAAGCCACCTGCCACTTCACTCTGTGACTGATCACCCACAGGGGGCCTTTGCCCAGAAACCACATGAAAGCTCAGCACCTTGCTAAGCCCACCATTTCTGAAAAAACACACACACCAACATGCACCCCTTCTTCGCTGCCCTGAGGAAGATTCTCTCTATGGAGCTCGGGGAAAGAAAGAAAAAGTACATTCCCTACAACCACAAGCACAAATATTTCTTCCTGATTTGGCCCCCTGCCTTGCTGTCTCTCTCCTTCCAGTGGTGTATTTTCTATTTTGTTATCTAGCAGAAGCGGGGATACTCGGAGTGGATGATCACCTTCTGCACTAGCCTCTTCCTCACTTATGTGCCATGGTGGGACTGAAAGGCTGCCTGGGCCTTTTCTTCATGGTCAGGTTCTTGAAAAAGAGACTGGTTTGTGTGGGTGACACAGATGAACCACATCCCATGCACACTGATCACGATGGGAACACTTTCTTTACTTGTGAATTGGCATCTAAAAATAACGATCACAATGTGGATCTGTAAAACATGAGTGAAAAAGCTAAAATTGGGCTTTTAAAAGTTACTGTTAATTAAAGTGTTTTTTACCAAGCTTTAATATATCTTTTGTCATATGCTCTCACTTTTAGTATTCTTTTTCCTTTTGTTTTGTTTTGTTTTGTTTTGTTTTGTTTTGAAATAAGAAATGTAATTTAAAAATAGGTTAAAAGGTAATCACAAAATAATTGAGTATTTCTAATATAAAAGTCCATAGTAACCTTTCTGCTGTTAGAAATCTGAGTGTGTCCTCTATATTATACACAGGTAGAACACAGAAATTATGGCTTAATGTACATTTTAAATGTATGTCAAGGTAATTTTGAAAACTTGGTCAACAATAATGCCACAGTTGACAGTTATTGGAAAACTTATTTCCCTAGTGGATTGGCCCTGGGTGGCCAAGTGACACCAGGACTAACTTGAATCTAGCGTACAGGGGGTATTGAGAGGGGAAGGGAGTTCTTAAACACATTAAGAGTCTGGATGGGATGTTAAATGATACAGAGAAAGATGTGAATGATAGAGTTCATCAGGGTAACAGATTCCAAGAGATACACTAAGAGTATGAATCTAATTTAATTGGTCAGAAAGGGGGGACAGGAGAGGAATTCTTAGAGATATCCAAAGTCTGCAAGTATAACCCAAATGCAAAGCGAGAGTGATGGTGGGTTCTCAATTAGTTTCTGGAAATGAGACACTGAGAAATATAGAAACAGTAACCAACAATGGGGTTCTGGCATTAAGAAACTGGCATTAGAACCCAAGTGAAAATCTGGGCACCTAATGAGAGCGACCAAGGCAAAAAAAGAGCACACTTATGCTGTGAGGCAAAGGCTCTTTGTTCCCTCCCTGGGCAACAGAGGCCAGACCCCGGGCAGGGTGATGTCGTAGGTAGAGACGGACAGGTCTACCTCACTAAAGTAGATGAACATATAGCAGCCAGTGCAAGAAAATGTGGTCAGCCTAAATTTCTCATGTGTTTTGATAAGTCATTCATTCCAAATAAAAATGAGAATAAAATCTCATATTCCACAAACTGCCATATGCATTAGAAGAAGTTAAAAAATATAAGTATTTTAATATCGGGAACCTAACTAACTTGACATAAGAGAATATTGAAGATAGCAAAATTCAAACATTCCTTCTTTGGGTGATTTTACAGATTAACGGATATGCTGAGCTATGAAACTACTGGAAAGGAGATTCTTAATACTTTGACCAAAAAATGTAGCTTTACTTCTTTCAGTTATAATGTTTTAAACAAGATTTAGCTTAAGTTAAGGTAATAACCAACTGGCTTTACTTTATTAATTTTTTAATCTAATCTTGCCTAGAAAAATGATAGACTCTCACACTCACCTCTGATTTACTGGAATTTCTATGCAGTGAGCACACCTAGGCCAATAAGTAAGATCAAACAACCTAATTTTTATTATCTGATATTCTACCTGTGCTATTTGCTGACAAGCTCTTCCTAAGGCCCAGCCTGCATGTGGGAATATGGCAGAAGTAATGATTGTAGCTCTCTTCATACTTACAGAAACGAACTATGGATTCCTACATGCTCTGTCATTAAATTTGAGGGAGCCAAAGGTATTGATTAACCTGTATTTTAACCCTGGCTGCACATTGGGATCACAGGCCTCATCCAAATTCAATGAATAATTTCAAGGAGTGTTACCTGGACAAGGGAATTTCCCTAATGTGTCTCACATGATACTCCTGTGCTTCCAGGAATAAAACCACTGAGATAAGAAACTACTCTTAAGATTCAGAGTTTGGGATTCAATTCTGTGTTCATCTTCTTACATTTTCTTTGACTTGAAGCAAGACACTTCACCTATCTAAGTCTGTTGTTTCACCTGTAAAAATATCTACCTGTCAGGGTTGATATAGGGTTAAATGAGATCATCTATTTAGATTCTTGAACTTAAAACACTATAAACTCTTAATAAATGACAGTTATGTTTTTTATTATGGTATTATTAGTCTATTTTTTAATTATTAGTCTATTTTTTATTACACCGAGTAGTAGTATATAATGATTATGAAGGCAACACTGATATGAATCCCATTCTAGGGAAAAAAAATATCTTTTTCCTCTATCCTAGAAGAATAGAGTTCCTAACTGGGACTCCTATGACAAAAGGCAGATTAACAGGAGAAAAGCATACATTTTTTTAAAATATAAGTTTAACATAACATGAGAGCCTTCAAAAAGAAATGAAGAACCAAAGGAGCAATTAAACCTGGGTGTTTTTATGGTAGGTTTGATGAAGATTAGAAAGTTGTGGAAAAACAAGTTAGGACAAAGAGTATGATGTGCTAAGTGCAATAAACTGGAAGAAACTTAGCGAATCCTATTCTTTCCTTTTTCTCTCTGTGTCCTTTTATCTTAAAATAAGGATACTTCTTTCCTCTGGGTATAAGGGTCTTAAGTCTTGCCTCAGTGGAAAGTTGAAAAGTCATTCCTGTACCTGCCATTTTTCAAAATCTTCCAGGTTCAAATATTCAATATACCAAGGTGCCATATTTTGGAGTAGTGTGTCCTGAACCTTATCACACTCCAAATAAATTTATATTCTCATTTCAGTTGATCTTTTGGGGGAGAATAAGTTTACATGCTAAGGAAGTAGACAGGAGGTGCCTGAAAGGGAGAAAGGCATATTACAATATATATATGTACAATATATTTATATATATATATATATCAGAATTTCACTATTTATCAAAGATGAAACAAATAAATAAAACTAAGCGTTCTAAATAATAATACAATGTCTGCCTCCAGGAACAAAAAGAGTACTTATCATATCAGGTAACATGTTTTATCTTTTTAAATGAAACTTTGTCACCTGCCCAGTTATAATTGATAACTTTATATATTAAAATCCAATGTGATTATTGATAACCCCTTTAGATAGTTTTGACAAAACCATCAATAAATAAGATGAGAAGAACTCTTAGCCTTCAATTGGCAAAATAAAAATTTACACAGAGATAACAGACAGCAGATTTCCTTATGCAGCATGGACACTCGGAGTATTTTTCTTCCTTTTGGCTATGTAGAGAGATCACTGCTATCCATTAAGGAGACAATAATCAAAGAGTAAATACCAAATTTAGGTGCAGGGAGAATCACCTACCATCAGGGTCTCCATTTCAGACTTGAAAGGATTAACATTCCTGTGGAACAGACAATTGTTTTCCTATGAACCGTTGAAGAAATCCTTCTGTGTTCCTCATGAGATCATTATTATGCAAAGACTGTGAAAAATACAAACTAAGTGGTTACAGCCAGGGTGGAAGCATATGTAGAAACTCTTCGCTTCCTCACACAACCAAAAGAAGGATAACAATTAATTTTAAAATAAACAACCAGAAGTGCCAGAAAATCAAACTGCATGGAACTCCAACAATCAAGGAGTTAAAGAAACATTCACCCAAATTGGTAGGAGGGGCAGAGATGGGAAATGCGCAGCCCAGGGAAAAGACACATGGCAAGGCAGCGGACCACACGCAGGCCAGGCAGGGCTGGCTGAACAGGAAACTAAAGACTCAAAGCTAGCTATAAAATACTGCGGGGGGGGGGGGGGGGGGGGGGGGGGGTTGCAATGGCAGAGAAACTCCGTCTCACAGGATAATTTGTTGGAAAGTAGGGCTAGAGCTGAGCAAATGAGGGGCATTGTTCCCTCTCTGACCCCTCCCCCACAGACAGCACTACAATGCCACAAAGAGGGTTGCCCTGCCCTGATGAATACCTAAGGCTCCACCCCTTACCACATAACAGATGCACCAAGACAAAGAAATATGACCCAAAAGAAAGAACAGATCAAAACTCCAGAAAAAGGGCTAAGCAATGAGGAGATAGACAACTTATCTGATGCAGAGTTCAAAACACTGGTAATCAGGATGCTCACAGAACTGATTGAGCTCAGTTGCAAAATGAAGAAAGAAATGAAGGTTATCCAAAGTGAAATAAAGCAAAATATACAGGGAACCAACAGTGAAGGGAGGACACTGGGACTCAAATCAACAATTTGGAACAAAAGAAAGAAATAAACATCAAATCAGACCAGAATAAAGAAAGAAGAATTCAAAAAAATGAGGAGAGGCTTAGGAACCTATGGGACAACTTTAAGTGCTCTAATATCTGAATCATAGGGGTGCCACAAGGAGAAGAACAAGAGCAAGAAGTTGAAAACTTATTTGAAAAAATAATGAAGGAAAACTTCCCCAATCTGGTAAAGAAAATAGATTTCCAGGAAGTCCAGGAAGCACAGAAAGTCCCAAAGAAATTTATCCAAGGACAATCACACCAAGGCATGTCATAATTAAGTTACCCAAGGTTAAAGGTAAAGAAAGAATCTTAAAAGCAGCACGAGAAAAAGACAGAGTTACCTACAAAGGAGTGCCCATAAGACTATCAGCTTACTTCTCAAAAGAAACTTTACAAGCAAGAAGGGGCTGCAAAGAAGCATTAGAAGTCATGAAAGGCAAGGACCTACATCCAAGATTACTCTATACAGCAAAGCTATCATTTAGAATGGAAGGGCAGATAAAGTGTTTCCCGGATAAGGTCAAGTTAAAGGAGTTCCTCGTCACCAAGCCCTTATTATATGAAATGTTAAAGGGACTTATCTAAGAAAAAGAAGATGATCAAAACTATGAACTATAAAATGACAACAAACTCACAACTATCAACAACTGAACCTAAAAAACAAAAACTAAGCAAAAAACTAGAACAGGAACAGAACCAGAGAAATGGAAATCACATGGAAGGATTTCAGTGGGGAGGGGGAGGGAAAGAATGGGGGGAAGGTACAGGGAATAAGAAGCATAATTGGTAGCCATAAAATAGACTCGGGGAGGTTAAGAATAGTATAGGAAACAGAGAAGCCAAAGAACTTATATGTATACCCATGGAGAGGGGGGGGATGCTGGAGGGCAGGGAGGTACAGGGCAGAGGGGGGATAAATGGGAGAAAAAAATTAGGAAAGCTGTTACCAGCATAATCAATAAAATATACTTAAAAAGTACAAACTAAAGCCTTAACTGCAACTTATTGCCAGCCCAATTAATAGGAATAAATTCTATCCCAAGGAATTTTTTGTGTGCTTATGTCTTATTTCATGGCTTTAGCAATTTCTGAACCAAAATAATTATCCTCAGTTTGTTTTTGTTACTTATCCTTGTAAAAGTCTTCTAAGTAGATATGATCAAAGCTAATAATTACTAAGTTAGTTTTTAAAAGGAACCAAATTCCTTTACTATATCTCAAAACATATACATTCATCAATATATTGATATAGAACAAGGCCTTTAAGTATGAATCTGCTGATTAAAATCCTAATATATCTTCCTTGAAGTAACCCATAAGTCCCAATACACATTTTATTGAAATAGAGTGAAAAATCTAAAGACTCCAATAACAATCAATTTGAGTGCAAAACGTTTTAGAATTTTAAGACCTCCCCGATCTTTCACAGTTGTCTTGCCCAAACACAACTCAAAGGAATTATTTTCATTTACCTTTATTATCTGTCCAAAATATTCAATTTAGTCTTCATAGAAGCAATGCCCTCTCTTTATCCACATTCAATGTCATTAGTTTCTATAATATTTACTTATAAAAATACCTACAAGTATCATAAATAGTTTTGGAAACCAACAACTCATTCTTGGAAAGAAAATGACTCAACTGGCGTAGGAGAAGCATACAGGCTTGGTAAAGAATAATCTACTAGCTCCAAGCATTTAGCATGTCCTAGCTGTAAGTTAGTAGATGTTTCCAAGGGAATGGAGAATTCAGAAGATTTCAGTGAGTCAGTCTAACAGAGGTGAATTTAAAGAATAACAATTCTATTTTATGAAGTCTTAAAGTCAATTAAATGATCACCTGCCTCTCTTGATTATGAATTCCATGGGGACTGAGTTTCCTAAGAAACTAACAATCAGTTACACACCTCACAAATCAAGCCAAATATCTAGAATAATTTTTAGTAAAATTTATTTAAAAAGTGAAATAATCATTAAGCCATTCATTTAGTGAGCCTACATGCCTGCAAAGCTGCAGGTTCCTATTTTCAAAATCATTTTACATCTTTTTAAACCACAAATGATGTTATGTTTAAATACACATTAAAATTTATGTAATAATAAGCTTGGACTGTAACGAAAGGCAAGTTGTAGGTTTATAAATGATCTCGAAACCTTTTAGGACCATTACAAAGGGAACCAGCAGAGCAACATTTAATGAGTAAGCCATATCGTTATTTTTAAATTAGCAATAATACACTAACTAAGGTAAAAAAAAGACATCTAAATGAAACTGCAGGGAAGCTGGTGATTGTGGTGATAAAAGTCGTAAGAGAATTCACACAGAGAAACAATCTAGGCAACTGTTTCTTCCTCTTTCTACTGTATGAAAGAGCAAAGACAATGGGGAAGAGCTCACAGGAAGATAGCAGAGAACTTCCAACAGCTCAGAGTCAGTATGCCATCTGCGACCGTAAATGGAAAGAAGCTGCTAGCTGGAAAGTTAGGACCTAAAGTCGAAACAGTTTCAGAATGTGAATGTGGTACTCAAGTCTGGATCGTGGTGGCATGAGACAAAGGAGAGAGACATAAAAGGCAGAATTTGATCATTTTTCACTAATATTTTTTAAATCCTCACTGGAGGGCATGTTTTCATTGATTTTTAAAAAGAGAAGAAGGCAGGGAAGAAGGGAGGGAGGGAGGGAGAGAGGGAAAGTGTGGAAAGCAGGACCAATAAAATGGCGTTGGTCCAGTCGAGATAGCATGAAACAAAGTGGAGTCACCCATGTCAACCAAGACGGCTGCCGTCAGCCATGACACTTTGGTTCAAGGGGGAAGCTACCTAAGTCACGCTAGACACATCTGGCAAGGAGACACACCTAACATATCTGCACACATGATCAAATCAGCCACGTTTGCAGAGCAGGGCCACCCACAGATAGGCTCCTGGGGAGTCCTCACTTGCCATTAGGGGTGCCAAGACACTTATCAAGAGACCCAGAAGGGTGGAGAACACCACTTTCAAGATATAACAGAGGCAGGCCCCAGACCACTGCTGAGACAGCCGAGCTCCACACACCAGAGTGCTGCTCCATGCCACACTGATCTCCCTTGGCATCAGCACCGGAGGCTCTGCCTGGTGGACAAGGACTTCACCTGACCTGATGCCCATCTGGCTCTAGAGATCCTTCCTTGTAAGATGCTGATGACCCTCTTGTCCACTGTGCTGTCCCCTGGACCTGCAGATTGAGACTCAGGGACTTGATTTTGTTATTTCCCACTGATTGCTATGTGTGTGTATTATATTTCTCTTAGATTGTTAGTGAGTAGGATATTAATATATGTTGATGTTCTAGTTTGAGTGAACCTACATTCAATAAAAGCTGAGTGAAGAGCATAGTTACCTTGTGTGACTCTTGTCTATTCGTTGGTGCCAGCTAGCCGAGCAGTTGCCCAGCTGACTTATAGGAAAGACTATATTGCGAACATACACTTGCGACAGAGAGAAAGAGAAAAAGAAACATCAATATGAGAGAGAAACATTGATTGATTGCCTCCCATATGCACCCCAACAGGGGATCAAACCTGCAACCTAGGCATGTGCCCTGACCAGGAATCAAACTGACAACCTTTTGGTGCACAGAACGATGCTCCAACCAAAGGAGTCACGTGGTCAGGGCTCACTAATTTTTTAATTAGTGTTCACATTTCCTTAAATCTTGCATTTTATTGTATGTCAAATTTTTAAACTTTATATTGGTATTAATTACTGATTATTTTAATTAGTCCTATTTTCATGGCAAAAATCTGAGTAAAAATGTAGGCTCTTCTCTGTATCACAGTCGAAGTTGGGAGCCTGACACTTCAAAGCCATCACTGAGCCAAGACCATTATCCAATCAAAAATTATCTTAATTGTACATGAGATTATGAATGTGAACAGCTTCTGGAGCTGCAAGTCAAGACACAAACATGAAAGAACCATCATACACATTCTTTCATAACTTGTTTAAATTTTCACTTTCTATACACATATTTGGAATTATCTAGATACTCCTATGATATCAATAACAATGATAATCTCAGAGATTAAATGAAGCTGTTAAACAAAATACAAATGGAACTTGTAATTAAATACTTAATAATAAATGTAGTAAGACAACTTTCGCAACTTTTACATAAGACATACAGTCAACACCTCTATTTATAAAATACCATTCTTAAAACAAGCTTTCTTTTTTATAGAGGCACAGAGAAGCATTTAAGGAAAGAGTTTTAGAGTAAAAAATAACATTGAATTCGTATAAAAAAAAATCTAACAGAAAATGTTAAATAGGTATCATCAGGAGAAGTGTAGATATCGATTAGTCTGAGGAATTGCATTCTGTCCTAAGGCAGCTCTTGGAAACATCTTCTAGATTTTTAGAAAATTTTCATTGGGAATTATAATTGTTGAATCTAAATTGAATATGCAGATATTCCAATATATTCATTTCATATTCACCCCCCTGGCCACACAGACACATACATGCACACACTTCATTTCATCGAATTATAATCTCCAATGGCCTCTAAAGCTCTTGTTTAGCAGGGAACCATCTTTCCAGTCATTCCCTTTAAATGTCCTCAACTTGTGCCTGTGCTCCCTAAATTGTGGACTTTAGGCTAAAAGCAACCAGGAAAGTGTTGCCTGACACTCAGAAGAAAAAAAGAAAAGAAGAGAAAAATGCCTCTTCTTCTCTGAACTACATTTCTATTAGTTTAGCCAGTGCGATAGTAGCCTCTGCGACAACCACATCGGACAGATAGATGCTCCATATGAAATGTATTCCCAGCTCCAATCTCAGCTTACTGCAAAAGTCAGTTCTCTGCCATGTCTGTCCCACCCTTGTCTGGTTTGAGAGTACAAGTGGAGAATCTTACTTTCATCCCCAATAAAAGTAATCTTACTAGATCTAACACAATATTGTAGTTTGATAACTTTTTAATGGGTCCTAATGCCACTGGGCACTATAGGGTCACTTTTCTCCCAGATTGCACATCGTATTTTTTTTTAAAGTTCTTCTATATATATGCATTAAATGTGTTAGTTTTAAAATAATTTAAAGGAATGAGGATACATCTACACTTTACATAACTAGAATTTTTTTTCTTGTTGACAATAATTCATTAATAGGCATACCACAGATCCAGATATTTGATTACTAATCTATCTAGGGATACTGACTTATATCTCAGAGATAACTTGCAAAATGTCTTAATGAAGTCAAAATCTTAAGTGTACATATTTTGTTCTGATCTACTCATGTAGTTGTCATGTCAAACAAAATAATGAGATAAGAGCATCTATTGGTATTCACAAACTCACAGATAATTACCATGTTCTTTCCAGGGGAGACTGAGTTACAACAAGCAGGATACTGAATACCTGAAATGAAAAAGGAGGTGGTCCTTAGGAGTAAAAAAAAAACAAAAAGAAAAATCAAATAGGAGGAATGAAAGGTAACCTCGTCTACTAGACTTCGCCATTT
>VMDR010012760.1:0-26030 GCA_007922815.1 Macrotus californicus | reverse complement strand
AAAAAACCCAGACAAATAGATCAATGGAACAAAGTAGAGAGCCGAGAAATAGACCCACGTAGATATAGGCAATTGATCTTTGACAAAGAAACAAAAGCAATACAATGGAGCAGTGATAGTGATTTCCACAAATGGTGCTGAAAAACTGAAAATCCACATGCAAAAGAAAAAAACAGACAAATTTTTCACCCATTACAAAATATAAGTCAAATTGGACCACAGGTCAAAACATTAAATCCAAAACTGTCCTGGAGCATAACATGGAAGAAAACCTAAATGCCCTTGTAGATGGTGATGATTTTTTTAGATACAGCACATAGACTAGGAGAAAATATTTATAAAAGACATATCTGATAAAGAACTGCTATCCAAAATATGAAAATAACTCTTAAAACTCAAGAATAAGAAAACAAACAAGACAATTTAAAAAACCTTCACACCAATTATAATGGCCAAAATCCAGTAAGCAGACAACACCAAATGCTGACAAGGATATGAAGCAAAAGAAATCTCATTGATTGCTGATGGAAGGCAGCATTTGAGCTCATTGGTATTTACTCAAAAAAGTGAGAAAATTGTGTCCAAGTAAAAACTGGTACATAGATGTTTAGAGCAGCTTTACTCAAACTTGTACATTCATATCAAATCTATAACCTTAATGAAAATTATCTAAATATTTACATAATTGAGTTATCATTAATTTGATTTTAGGGGATTTCTTTAAATGTAGTAGGCTTGACTTTTAATCCTGAACATGAGTAACATTAAGGTATACTTGAAATATTTATAACAAGAGTAAAATCAAAGATCATTAACTTTATTCTCTACCATGAATCTTACATACTTGGTGAATAAAAACAGAGAAATCAGGCCTTCTCAGTAACCAAGAGTCATTCTTTGTTAATGCAACACACTTTTGCTCTTTTGGCATTATTATAATGAAGAACAGTGTTTTACAAAAGCAAGTCAAGCAAATACATTAAATCATGACCTCTTCCTTTGCACTAGTCTAGTTTAAGTGCCCCCGAAATGAACTTTTTAGTTAATTAGCATTCTTCTGTTTGTCACGTTAAGTAATTACTCTTTTCAATTTAACCGAAGCGTTACATATGAGGTTCCAGGCGCTGGAGAGCAGACCCACCTGATGAATGAAGTTCACAGGGAATGACGCAGAGAGTTGCATTCAGGAGTCGAAGGAGCAGCCTGCTAGAAGGTGTGAAGCGAAGTAATGGGAATCATTAACATCTCTTGCTCCAATAATTGTATTGGAAGGATGGATTTCAAATATCCATTAATTTAAGTGGTCTTTATTCCATCATTAAGCAAACTGCAGATTTAGCACAGACTTTTGCATATGCTTAGCACAAATAGATCATGTTGCACATGTATGCCCTTGGGAGCGATTGTTCTAAGAAGCTTCCCTGGCATTTCACGTCTGCCACTCTTGTGTCTGATGCTGTAACCAGGGATGGGCTGATAGCTGAGTGAATCTTAAGAGCACTGCTACTCCTCAGGATAGGAGAAATTAAGTTTTCACTTCAGATATTAAACCTCAAGGACTGTTCATTCAAGGATAATTCGTCCCTGAGAAAATTGCTCTGTAAAATCGAAGCTCATATTAGTCTGAAAAGTTCAGCTTAGTACTTCATAAAAAATAGACCATACTTGCTTGTGTATAACCAACATGGGTTAGACATGGGTGTTTTTCTCACATTTTACTATTTCTGAAATTGGAATGCCTCTTAACAGTTTCCTTTCCTGCCCCTTCCAAACATGTTGTTATAAGTCTGATACATGCTTAAAATGGATTAAATTTTAGAGATAAAGACATGTTGTGCCTCAACTACATGGAGCTTACGTGATGAGCTGGTGACTGGGTTTTTGTCCTTATAAGTTTTACTATGTGTTAGATAAAGCACCAGGTGCTCTCTCATGTCTGACCTCATATAATGTTCCTCTCAAATGAATGATTGCTTATTATTATCCTCATCCATTATTTATATATCGATATACTCCATCAACACCTGTTTGAGCACATGCAATATAAATAATAATAACAATAGCAATGATAAAACACAAATTTACTGAATATTCATTTGTGTCAGTCAGATTCAAACCTATATCTGAGTAACTCAACGTGTGGGCTCTGAGGCCACGCTACCTTTGCAAATCAAATTGAAATGAGGATGCAGAGCTGCTCTGGTTGAGATATTCACCGCTAAAATAGTATCTGCTAATCTGGTCTGGTATACAATATGCCCCAAGGGAAATTCCAGAGACCATCAATTTTTGAGCCATGACCTTGCCTCTTATTAGTCAACAAGGTGTATTGATACATCCAAACACGGGATGTAGCAATACACTCCTTTAAGTTAGGGCCCCTATCTATAAAATACTCCCACGCCCTTGTGTTCTAGTTATGGTGGTGGTTTTTCTAAAAACAGTATAACTTTTGCTTTCATTTTGAGAATATCATAGTGCCATAAAAATATCTTCACTCTATGTTTTGGGTTTGTTTTTTGTTTGTTTGTTTGTTTGTTTTTAGTGGAAAGTGTAATCTCAACTTTTGGATACCAAATCTCATTGTAAGGAATAGTATCGATGTGCATTTTCCAAAACACAAGCAGTCTGTTCATTAACAAAAAACATCATAAATTTTAACCTTCGATGAGCCAGACTTAAGGAGCTACATAAATGGGCCCAATATTGTGTATTGAACTCTATTTAGTTACCAAGCCTTTAGCTTACCTGGAAAGATATATGCATGACAGATAGATAATGTTAAAATGTTGACTACTACATCACATCCTCCTCTTCAGGGGATTGCTGTAAGAAATTTTGGTAGCCAAGCACTAGAACAACCTTATGGACAAAAACTTATAGACACCTATGGGTCTCTTAACACATCTATGTCTCCTTCTGAGCTTTGGCCCTAAGCCAGCTTGGAACTGATTTGCAAACTACCTCTGGTGATGGTACAGAATTTTGGGTGGGCATTTCTGTGGACTTACTTGGCTTCTCCTTACTTCCGTGCCCTCATTTTTCATCATCCCACGTAATTTACTTGCCTATCTTTATCCTATAATATTGCCTATATTTATATAAGTAGGTCAGTTTATTTTAGAAATTTATGAAATTAATAATTTAAAAATTAATGTCTCAGTAACTCTACAGTAGGGAATCCTGACAAAGATTACCTCAAGCCAGGTGACTGAGGTAACTTCATCAGTGATAAATCCTGTTAATAGTGTGATCCCTTCATATGATGTGATGAACATGGCATGTTACCTCTCTGGTTTGCCTCCACAAAACCCATAACTCCAGTATAATCATGAAAGAATATCAGACAAATCTCAATGGAAGAACATTCGATAAAACACTTGACTATTCCTACATAAACCTTTAAGTACATCAAAAACAAGAGAAGTCCAAGAAATTTTCACAGACAAGAGGAACCTAAAGAGACTTGGTGGCTCAATGTATGAAGTATCTCGAACAGAATTCTAGGACAGAAAAAGAACAATAAGTAAAAACTAAGGAAATTTGAATAAAATATAGACTTCAGTAAATAATATTCCATAGTAGTGTCTTAATGATGACAAATACTATTCTCATTTAAGATGACAATAATAGGGGAAACTGTGGCATATATGGTAATTATTTTCACACCTTTTTTATAAACTAAAACTGTGCTACAATTTAAAGTTTATAAAAATTTAAAAAGGGACAAAAATGTGGAATGATTGAGATGCTGTGTATGATAATGGTTTTACACATCATGAAATGCAAACAATGTATACTTCCTGTGTGTCTGTGTGCCTGGTGTAAGTAGGTGACAGGTGACATTTCATGACAGAGAAGATATGTTCTGTGACTAAGTCCACTTAGAAAGTTGTTTTGGACAGGCCATGGAAACAGGCTAAGAATGGCGCTCATTGTAGCACCACGTGTCAGGTGTACCTGATGGGAAATCTCTCTTTCAATGAGGTGGACATTTCAGCAGACGAGAGAAGGAGAACCTGACAATAAACCTTTTTCCCCAACCCTGTGTTTACCAACCTGGGCAGAGCCACAAAACCCTATGGAGAAAGGGTCCTATGCTCAGTGCTGGTGTGTCTTTGTCAATGTCTGTCTCCTTAGTGTGCACACTTTTACCTGTCACTTGATCACAGCCTGTCTACCCAGGCACTGTTCTGACAGCTCTCAGGCACCTCCTGAATCTGGTAAACTGTCTCAACGTGCTTCTTTACCAAAGGGAGTCAAATCGGCCCCCTGGTCTTTATTCCATTTGGCCCTCCTCTCTGGTCTTCCAATTCATGTTTTGTCACCTTAGGGGCAAAAACTTCTAATAGCTGCTAGGTTACCTAGGATGCAGTATGATTACAGTAGAGACTCAAGATAAAAAGTAGTAGAAATGAGATAGAACTTTATTTTTTTCTCACAGACAAGTTCAGAAGTGGGCAGTCCGGGTCTGCTGTGTCTCCCCAGTTTTCTGGGACTCTGGATGTTTTCCGTCTTCCTTCACTACCATCTCCAATATGTGGTTTACAAAGGCATGGCCCAAGATTGAACTATCATCATATTCCTGTGTCAGTTTAAAGAAAGGAAGAGTACAGGGAAAGGGAACAAAGGGCACATGTCAGCTACTCTATAAAGAAGTCTCTCAGAAGCTAATTTGACCACAGTTGAGGGGAGGCTGGATGGAGGTCATGGACTCTGGCAACAGAAGTCCTATCTCTAAGAAAAGAGAGGAAAATTGATTTTTGGAGATACCTAGGAGCCTCTGCTACAACAGAAATCTTTCTCTTTTTGCCCCTAATCGCAATTATTGCCAGTGCTACAAAATTATCCTTGGACAATCTAAGCTTGGTTCTTAGCTTTATTATATAATAAATAAATATATGACCTTAGTTATATCACTTAGCCTCTCTCAGATGTAGTGTTTCTCATCTGTAAAACGAGGCTAATAATTTCTACCTTTTATTCTCAAAGGATCTAATGAGATAAATGTATATGAAAAGTTCCATGAGCTATCAATGCTACACTCCACAATACAAGATGATGCCCCATTTTCATCTTTCTGCTTGTGTCTATTATAATAGTATGTCCCCCGCTTATCCACCTTCCTTCCAACATGCACATACTAATACATGAATGGTATTCTTTCCAAAGTATATGGTACCTTGACCCTAAAGAATTATTATGTTAATGACAACTTTTAAAAATGATAAAGAAGAAGTCATAAGAGCATCAAATGTTCACATCACTTGTTAAACTCATCTTGATTTAAAAACCCATGTGGTTAAGACCCATGATGTGGTTAATGGGTGTCAGTGTTTTAAAAACCAAAGATAACTGATAGGAGGGAATGGGCAGGTTTACTGACTAAAAGCAGACAAGCAAATAAGAGCTGACCTGCAGTAGAGGCAGAACATGGAGCCCTTACGAAGTTTTAGAACTAGGCTGCTAAGGGTTCCAATATCAGCTACTCCCTGAACTGTCTGTAAAAGCTTGAGCAAAATTTGCAGACTTAGGAGACTGAATTTTCCCATTTTTAGTGTATTGTGTCAAGAACTGGTATAAAAATCAAGCGAGGTAATATTTATAACTCCTAACACAGGGCCTGGCACATAGTAGGAACAAAAACATGGTAGCCTAACCTTCTGTCCTCCTCTGTTCCCAATAATAGGAGCAAAGAGTAGATCATGGTGGTCTGAAACTTGAAAGATGATGATATTTTAGACTATTTTGAGCCCTTGTTATGTATTTCACTGTGTTCACGCCATTGTATGGGTCACCTCATTGATCCACACTAACTTACATAATGATCCTCTCATTATCCCTACTTTATGGATGCTATAATTGAAGGTCAGAAAGGTTCACTTGCCAAAATTACCCAGCTGGTAAGTGGGGAAGCTGTAAAATAGAAACCAGAAGTTATGTCAAGCTCAAACTCTCGGATCTTCACCAATTCGTCAGAACCTATTACTGAAAGACAATTTGGCAAATGTTAACTCAGCGTGATTAATTTGCCACAAACTCAAAACAAAACAAGTACGGGATTAGGGCTAGTGCAGACCCCACTTTCTGGCAGGGTGTTAATCCGCCAGAGAGCAAACAGCCTTTAAGAGCTAGCCCACCCACTCCCAAGTCAAACAAGGGGTAAATAACAGTCAGCCATGCTGGTCTGAAAACAATCTTGGCGACAGCAAAAGCCTAGGGAAATCAAACATTTGGAGAATGTCTCTAATTTGTTTAATTTGTCACTTTATAAATTGATTATTTTCTGAATTAAATTTTAGTTAACTAGCCAGTATCCCAACTTCTCAGTCACTCCACTCCTCTGCCAGATCAGTTTCTCTTGAAATGGCAGGTGGAAATCCAGTCAATATTCCCCTATGCAAATCTTATGTATCTGTCATTAATACTCTGTCATTAATACCCAGACAACCTATCAGGGTAAAGGAATAGGGTTCAGAACTGATTAGCTGACAGATTTGGAACAACACAATTGGTAGGATATTGCATGAAAACAAACAAACAAACACTTTTCCCTTGTCCTTCAAAAGAAGACAAGTGAAATGGCTGTTCTGGCAGAATTATGAAACTATCAGGTCAAGGTATGCCAGGGCGTGAGCACCAGACTGAAAGGCAGAAGGCACTGCCATCATCTGTGTAAGTCAGGATTTGGACTAAATAACCCCAATAGCCAGAGCGATTGAGGAAATGGGAAAAAGAAAGGAATTGAAAAGAAAGGTTATGCCTTCACTGTACATTAAAACACACCCGTCTATTCATATGGTACCCTTGGAGGGCATTTTGTCTCCATTGTCTAACTGAGAAAACCAAAGCACACAAGATTAGCTCTTCTCCTTAGCATGACAGTCTCATTGCTAGATATACTCCTCTAGCTTCCACCTTTATAAATGGGCATTTCCTGTTTATATAAATGCATACATCACTCTCAACAGTAATAATAACAATAACAATCATGTCTACCACTGCCCCATATTCCATAGCTGTGTGAGCTGGGATTCAAGCCCAGCCATGCTGACTCCACAATACATGCTCATGGCTGGTCCATCCAGACTTGCTTGCAGGAAAAATTGGTTTCCTCAGGTCTTCACAGCTTGCTTTCTAAAGAGGCAATGATGTTCCCTGTTTCGTATGGGAACGTTTTAGAAATATGACGTACCATTTTCTCATCTCCATAAACCAGAATCCACAGTCAAAGCTTTCATTAATGAGTCACGATGATTGTTGGTAACAAATAATTGTTCTGTGTTTTAATATGATGATAAACCTTCATGATATTGAAATATGTAGGTCTACTTTACAAATTCTGTGGTCTACCTCATACATTTTTCTTTGTTTTCCTCTTTTGAGTAGAGAAATCACAATTTTCACTTCTCCCTGCTGGCAGTATACTAAATAATTTAATTCGTTCCTTTGTTTAAAAAAAAACTATAAATATCTTTTTTCCATCCATCAAACTACCTAGATGTCTGTTGACAGAGTTCAGTAATTATTTCCCACACCGTGGAATTTGTTTTAATTCATTTATTTCAGTTTCAATGTTATGTATGGGAGTTTGAGAATAGCAAATTATGGGAAGAGCTGGGTTTTAAAAAACTAACATTCTTAATAATCTTCTTGAATGTGAGCTTTTTATTTGCTTAAAACAATGAGAAAATCTTAGTGTTAGTAATTTCAAGCCGCCACCTCATGGTGAGGTATAAGCAGCTTTAGGCAAAGCCAATAAAGCACCCCATACTTCCACCAACTCTACCATCCAGTCCTGACAATAAGTCGGTCCAGCCAAACAGTTGAATCTCATGTCAGGAGGCAGTGATGTAGATGGGTTTCTAAAGTGAGGCCTATACTGTGTAAACGAGCGATCAGGTAAGTAAGGTCATAGGCATACACCCTATTATTCTGTGACCCCAATTCAAGTGAAATAAGCCGACATCTTCGCCAGGCAAGTATGTGGTCATAGTAGCCATGTCAGAAATGCTTGTTTTGTACTTCTGCTCTCTAGTTCAACTCAAAACAGCAACCTTCCACCACATGCCTAATCACCACATTAGGAAGAGCAGGGCCAGGTATACTCAACAAGGTCATTGCCAGCTCCCACGGCTCCCCCAGGACAAGTCTGGCACCAGAGATTAGAGAACAGATGGATCTGCAGTGGGAATCGGGAGAACTGGACCAGCTGCTGCAGGAGGAGCAGGCTTTTTGCAATGGGCAGGCTCATCCTGTGAGTTGTCTTGTCCCAAGCCAGCCCTTGGGGGAGCCAGCCAGACTGAAGTGCAGGCTCTGGAGAGAATGGTGATTTAGTAAAGAGCCCTGGGTGGCATCATGTGGCTTGCTTTCCCAAGCATTCTTCAGCAAGTGCTCTTAGCCTGTTTGCACTTTATTAAACCTACTAACATTAATTCAGGCTGAAAATCAAATTCAGCTCTCCTCTTATCTTTGTCAATTTCCTCTTCTCCTGAGTCCTTAATGGGCCAAGTACAAATATGTAAATACCATGCCTCGTGTTGGTAATTAATTTCTTTAAGGTCAAGACTGAGTGATAAGAGTGTTACCTTTGCCTTATGAATAATTCATTTCTGCAGATGATCTTTATTCATTCAGACTTTGTGAAAACAGCATAAACTTTTAGGCACACATATCTGGGGCCACATCCCAGTTCTGCCCCTGCTAGCTGAGTTACTTTGGGTCATTTAGTTAATCTTTCTGAGTTTCTACATTTCTATCTAAAAGATGAGTTTACTAATGTCTATACCTCACATGTTCATAGCTTGTTAGGAGTTTGAATTAATACATTCATTAAAAAATGCTTAAGAAAGTGGGTGTTGGATGCATATCATTTCTTTTCTCCTTGCCAGCAATGAGCATAATAAAAAACTCAGCTACACAAGGATATTTTAACGTAACCAGCATGTTGCTTAAAAAACAATTGATGGTGATCTGTGACTAGTGTGACTCAGAGGGTCAGGCACTGTCCTGTGAACCAAAAGGTCGCTGATCCACTTCCCAGTGGGAGCACATGCTTGGATTGAGGGCCAGATATGGTTGGGGTCATGCGAGAGGCAACCAATCAATGTTTCTCCCACACATCAATATTTCTCTCCCTTTCTTTCTCCCTCCCTGCCCCTATCTCTAAAAATGCATAAATAAATAAGCAAACAAGCAAAAACAACAAGAACCATAATAATGTGTTTAGGATTTAAGGAATGTGGACAATGATCATATGCTTAACATGGTGATAAATGCTATTATCTTCATTTCACAGTTGGGAAGACTTATTAGAACAGTTTACTTCCTAATACCATCCAGGTAATAACTGTCAGATGCAGGTGTGCATTCACCATGAGGAGAATACATTTTAAGATCCCCACTTTCATAAGACCCCTGCAAACATTGGTTGAACCCCAGAAAGCCAATCCCATGGAGATATGTTATTGTAAAATTGTCAAAAATATTATATAAACTTTAAGCAAAGCAAATATATGTCTTTTCCTGACCAAATACCTTCTCAGAGAGAAGTACCCAAACTACAAAAATTTTAACTATTCTATTCCTTATTTTTTTATGACCTTAACACTTAACACAATCTAATATATTATATAATTTATTTCTTTTTTTAAAAAAAGATTTTATTTATTCATTTTTAGACAGAGGGGAAGGGAGGGAGAAAGAAAGGGAGAGAGACATTAACGTGTACTTGCCTTTTTCACATGCCCCCTACTGGGTATCTGACCCTCAACCTAGGCATGTGCCCTGACTGGTAATTGAATCAGCAAAACTCTGGTTCACAGGCTGGCACTCAATCCACTGAGTCACACCAACCAGGGCTGTAATGTATTTCTTAACATATCTTATTATTACCGACTCATCCATTGAAAACTTAGATATATGAGTGCAGGGATTCTGGTGTTTGATTTTTATATTTTTCCTGTTATATTCTAGCACCTAGAGTAGTGTCTAGAACATAGTAGCAACTCAATAAATATTTGCTGAATGAATGAGTGAATAAATAAATGGAATTCTTCTGACTCCAGAGCCTATGCCCTTTATCATAACATTGTTCTGCCTCTCTGAGAGATACATACACATTTTATCATAGACAACCTCCTTCACCCAGATGTATGTGAACAAAAATCCAACTTGTAAGGCTTTAAATTGCCTCTGAGATAATGATAAATTGGTTACCATTTAACCGTTGTCTAAGAATTATGGGACAACATTTGAGACCTGACAGGTATATAGCAACAGATGAAGCCCAATTAAAAGGGAACCAGGCCTCTGAAAATAGCCTCACAATGGGAAAGTAAAAACTGAAATTAACAGAGTTCCACAAGCTGAGGCTGCAAGAACCCCTCAAACTCATGAGATTCAGAGTTTGGGTGCAAGTTTGTGTTGACCTATATTGTCTGCTCCCTCCATGATAGGGCGTATAAATTATTTAACATAAAAGACCATCCTTGTAAGTTACTTCTCTAGGTTGCATTTCTCAGGATATATGTGTATATACACACACACACACACACACATATATATGCATATATATACATGTCTATATGCGTATATGTATATATATATATATATCAGGATACATATACACACATATATTTGTATATGTACACATACATATAAAGGTATATATGTACATATATGTGTATGTGTGTGTGTGTATACATCAAAAGGGTTAGAATAATTTCCTTTGTAAATATTAGCCATCTCATGCCTGGACCATATCTTTCACTCCATTACTTCTCTGATGACCATTTTCCCAAATAAGTTCACATTCTGATCTTCTGGTCATTTAGAACTTCAGCATCTCTTTTTTGGGAAGACACAATTCAACCCATAACTCTTGCATACTGCCCTTTGAAAAAGAAGCCTAGTCGAGGGGCTAACTCCCAATTTTAATGGGTTGTTCACTGTCACTTTTCTTTTTAGAACCAACTATTTTCTGTTCCCAAATTTTTTCTGTTTCATTTCTCAGATGGCTGGCTATAGCAAGTAATATTTTGGGAAGGGTAATGTGTGGGTGGGATTAAAGCCAAATTCTTTTCTTGTTTGAATTTTTTAATTTTTTCCACAATAAAGACAGATTATTTTGGGGAATAAATTAGTGTGTCAGCATGATATTTGCCAAAATCATAACAGCAGAACTTTTTATGTTCAGAATAGAAAAGAGCCCTAAAAAAGTGGTGGTAGTGTTTTTCTTTTATATGATGAAGGAACTGATGCCCCTTAAGATTAAGTGAATAGACCAAGGTCACACACTGAGAGTCAACAAGAGGAAATCTAAATGATCGGCACAAGTGAACCAAATGCCACTTCTTACAGCCTCTTTATTCAATTCAGTGCTAGGATTCACACTCATTTTTGGAATTCCACTGGAACTAGACTTGCAAAAGTGCTGAGTTTAGAAGTCAAGGCCTTCTCCATCCCCACCATCTCATTGATCAAAGACTCTTCTCTTTCACTGTCCTTTGCAAATTCTACATTTTTCCCACACAGAAAACAAAAACCAGTGGCCTTACCAAGATCAAGAAATGGGAATATCAAAATCTCATTTGAGAATATTGCTACTTTAAAGTTAAGAACATTTCTTGGTAGATTTTGCGCTTGGGCTTCTACTGAAACTGGGAGCATTGAGTAAATAAATTCATTTGAACCAAATTATGTTCAAGGTAAGATATGTAAACATATCAGAACCAGAGTGGAAGCCCTTGCATTTAAATATTGGGTTGGCCTCATGCTAACTGTGTGGTTTTATAATGCCACTGAGCATCAGTGTCCTCCCAGGTAAAACTGGGGAGAAAACCATCATTCTTAACTCATAGTGATGGTGTTCTGACTATAACTTGGCATCCAGTAAACACTCAATAAATGTTTGTGTTCATTAATGTTTCTAAAATACCCCAAGAAATAATTATTTCAATCTTGATGCTTCTCTATGTTGATGACATTCAAATAGACTCTTACTGTTCTTACCAATGTTACCTTGGTCATGTTTTCCTAAACCTTTAGTGCCTTCTGCTTGAAAAGATGAAATGAATAACAAGGGAAATTGTGAGGATTACATGCAACAATCCAGGTAAAGTACTTGGTGTGAAATCCCCACATTTAGCAAGTGTTTTTTGTTTGTGATAGTTCCCAAATGTCATTGTTATCTATTACCTTAATCTCCACATTCTGGTGATTCTGATTGAGAACCAATTGGCCAAGCAGAAAACTAAGACCAACCCCTCCCCTAACAGATGTATTCTCTGTGGAGCAAATATCATAGATGTCTTCTCTAGCATGTTCACAGTAGACAGTCTGAAATGCTTTAAGCATTTAGAATATAAATATTTCTCTCTATATATCTATATCTATATATTATAGATATAGATATATATGTATAAATATATAAACAGGGAATATCAGGGTCCCCCAAAATGGGGAAGTTCTCTCAATAACCTAGCTGGGGGAAGGGAAAGCAGAGCAGGGCCAGTAAGTTATTTTGCATAACTATAGCAGCTGGATAGCTTCATAGTAATGCCAAATAGTTTGCCTGCCCTGCCCTCAGAGTCAGGGAGATGAGTATGACTCAACCCATGATGTAGTCCAGAGGCAGCCCCCCTGTGGACAGCTTGGAGGTGGTTTCTATAGCTTTCCCAGACTAACAATGGCAGCCAAGAAAGGCAGAAGAAACCAGATACTGGCAGGTGTAACCCAGTGTAGGAGGAGTCAGAAATGGGGTTACAAAGGAAGATCCACCCCAGGATTTAAACACTAGTGTGGCAGCCCTTAGCCATATGGAGGTCTCTTGACCATGCAGCTTAGAAAGGAGCAGAAAAGCAGGATGTAGCAGCCATGTGGTCTTGGCCACGCAGTTTGAAAGGATGCAAAAGGACTTTCACCAGCCCACCATGAAGATGTAGTTTTGGATTAAGAGCAGGAGCCTAGCTAGCCAAGCACAGGTGACTGGAAAAAGGCAGAGCATAGATGGGAATCTGCCCAGCTAAGCTACAGACTTTTATTTCTTTTCCTGAGAGATGGTGCTTCTGACTGGCCTGGTTTGGCAAGGGGAGGCAGGGCTGTGTGCTCGTGGGTGTTTTTTTGTTTCTAAGGAGCATGGGATTTGATGGCAGAATTCTGCCCTTGTTCTAAACCTGTATAATTTTTTTTAAATAAACAGTTCCTTTCCTTTTTATAAGACTATGGCATTGGAAGTCACAGTTCTTATTGGCAGCGGGCAATAGAACCAGTGGTTCTGTTACATAGTGACTATTCAGTAAATTTTTATTGAAATGAACCATCAGGAGAAAGCATAGGACAATTAGGTTAATCTGAACTCCTTACATTAATTTGGAGGGTGGATGAGGAATTCTTGTCTTGAATACAAAACCATTCAACCAACATTCTCTATCAGATTACTTATGATTTTTTTCTATTGGACAAAATAGTAGGAACTTGGAAAGAATAAAATATTCTGATAGCCATCTCAGTGCCAGGCACATAGCCATCACTATAATTTGCTTATTAATTGATCTTCATTATAAAAGAGGTATCTGTGTTGATTTTCTCCAAAGATCAATCAGGAAGCCTCTGCTCACCACACTGCTTATTAACAACTTTGTAAAAGAAACTGTCAGTATCCAAACATTATCTGCGGTATAGATGGACTCTTTCTTTTTTAACTCTTTAATGGAAAAAAATCATTATATATTTTGGTCACGTTAGTTCTTTCACCATTTAAAAATTGGAGCACTCTAATTTTCTTTAGGGATAATTTCCTCAAATCAGGTGGTGCTAACAGCCATAATAATGTTAAACATTTGGAAGCCTCCAGACCCTTGACAGCTGGACATTGGATGGATGGGGAGGTAAAAGCAGCAATGTAAAAACCATCATTAATAAAGAGCTTATGCAGGAAGGAGCCTCTCATAGCACCTCTTGTTAAAATGATAAATGTGAAATATTAATTCTGGAAATAGCGATGTAGGGCCATTTTTAAACTGAAACCAGAGATAGAATCAACCATGCCAGACCTCTGAAAAGAAATGTTGAAATCAAAGGTGAGAGACTTTGGATATTCTGGTTGTCTACCACCAGATCACCTGACTGTATGTAGCCTTACCTAAAGCCACCATCTGCCCAAACACGGTAATGGATGCACAGGTATCAACACATTGGTAACCTGTATGACCAAACAACATTGACAGTTTTATGTAATTAGTCATACAACCTGTTCCAGGTCCGATTGCTGATATGAATGCACGGAGGCAGAGGGGTACAAACAGGTCAGACAAGAGCATGACTTTCTTGGAGGGAAAGAAGTCAATCACATTTACAACTGATGACCTTGTTTTTGACTAAAAGCATTCAAGACACCCTTGCTTAAGACTTTTCAGTCATCATGTTTAAGTCAAACTATATTAAACTAGCTAGCTAGTTATACAAATATAACTTAATAACCTTTCTTAATAATTGTATATTTTGACTAATTTTAATAGTTATATTTATCTTTCTTTTCCTATCAAATTCAAAGATGACTCATGTATTTGACCAACTGAAAATTGGTAGAGTGTATTCTTTTGCTTCCACAGGTATATAAATAGCCAACACAATGGCTGGTTTGACAAATGAAAACATTCTTTTCTGTTGAGTAATGACTTCCCTAAAGACCTCAGATCTGTTGATCACTCAAAGCTAAGTTTACAGATTTTTTGCAATAAGGAGAGGTACTGACTTGATAGGATCAAAGGGGAAAATAAGAGATGTGTATTAAAAGGCCCAGGCGGAATGATTTTAGACAAGGCAGAATTAATGACATACTAGCTTTGGATTGGTGGGAGCAGGAATGTGAGGGTCAAAAGAAGACCTTGATGAGCAATGCACTAGTCTTGATAAGCAAGGCCTTTAGGTTGATTGGTGGCATTATCTTCCAACAGCAACTATCTTCCAAGATTTAGGTTTTATTGCTTATTTTTCAATACTGGTTAATATTAAGATCCACAAAATGTGCCTAAGCACAATATTGTTTAACATAGGAACAGAAACTGTTTGAGTCTTTTTCCTCATTCTAGTCTTCCTCTTTTCTTTCCCTCCCTTCCTTCCTCTATTCCTCCCTTCCCTCCTTACCTGAAGGAGACTAGCAAGCTGTGGAATGCTGGGCTCCTTTCTGTCTGGTCCAGATAAGCTTTGGAATCCGGCAAATCTGTGCAATCCAAATGCATTCAACAGAGGCGGCTGGCATGTCTCTCAACTACCCTAAAGTTTAGGTTCACCACACCCTAAGCCCATCAACTGGAGAAAACATTTCCTTCTGTTCTATCAGGTCATGCCTGGGGAATGCCGGTCCTCCGCCCCGCCCCTCATTCCCCATCTCTCCTTTGAGTCAGGACAAGAGTCAGTTATCACACTAACTCCTTTTTGCCCCAAGCTGTATGCCTCAAGGCTAATGAGTTTGACCTTTAAGGGAAGCAAAATAGAAATCACAGTGTCAAAACATTGGGGGTATATGAGCTCTGGCTTCAATTCTCCCCACTGGAAGTTAGTTCCTCTACAGACCTTGAATAGAGAAAACACCTCTCAATTCAAATGGTAAGCCTTGTAAAATGACTCTCAATGCCCTCCTCCAGGCAACACTAGAACAAGAGACAGGGCTGAAGCTGAACTCCCCACAGCTGAAGGAAAGCAATTCTGCCAAGTAAATAAAAGAGCTGGAGAAGGCTGTTCACCCTTTATCTTCAACAAGTCTTCACTTCTGCTCTACCCAGGGATGTCAATCATCCCAAGCCTTTGCTGATTAGGCTGTGGGGCATGCAGATCAGCGGTCAACAAACACCAGGCCAGGGGCTAAATCCAAACCACTTTCTGTTTTCTAAATAAAGTTTTATTGGCCCTGGCTGGTGTGGCATAGTGGATTGCAAACCAAAGAAAGGGTCACAGGTTCCATTCCCAGTAGGGCACATGCCTGTGTTGCAGGCCAGGACCCCTGTAGGGAGGACAGGAGAGGCTCCCTCTTCTAATGTCTCTCTTCCTCTTTCTCCCTCCCTTCCCCTCTCTAAAAATAAACAAATAAAATATTTTAAAAAATAAAGTTTTATTGGAACACAGCCACATCCATTCCCTTATGTCTCGTCCATGCCTGCTTTCAAACAGCAGTGGCAGAGCTGAGTGGTTCCCACAGAGACTGCATAGTCCAAAACGCCTAAGTCTGGGTCTTTACAATAAAAGTTTGCTGATAGAGGACAGGAAAAGAACTAAAGGAAGCCAAAGATAAATCTGGTTTCAAAGCATAATGTATCTTCAGCTTCCATTCCTCTGACCAGAATCAATTTTTCTCCTATTTTCAGACACAGAGCAGAAGACTCTCAAGAACTATACTCAGAAATCAGCAAGGATCCAACTTGGGATAGATATTACTGACAAGACATGCATTTTTTTTTTAATTTTTAAAAAAAATTTAAATTTATTTTAATTTTAGACAGAAGGGAAGGGAGGGAGACAGAGAAGGAGAGAAACATCAATGTGTGGTTGCCTCTCACACACCCCCTACTGGAGACCTGGCCCACAACCTCGGCATGTGCCCTGACTGGGAATCGAACCAGCAACCCTGTGGTTCTCAGGCCGGTGCTCAATCCACTGAGCCGCACCAGCCAGGGCAAAACATGTGTTTTCTAAAAAAAGTTCTCCATGGAAATTATTTTACAACACATCCAAGGAGGGCCAAGACACACTATAATTTCCATCATAAAGTCACATTCTTTTGTTCTTCTATGCAGGTTCCCAGACTGAAATGAGGTGCTCAGCTACTCACTGCTAAGGACCCCGCAAAGCATTCTTTACAGGATTGCTCACGATGACGCAGAGGCTCCTCTGAACCGTCACAGGGAAAAGGCAACGTCACGAAGACCTAGGCAAGGAGATAAGAATAAGATCAATACGTATCCCTCTATATAATGTGGGCCCCTCAGAGAAAATTAAAAACCTGCTGGGTTGTGTGTCCTTACTGCCTGCTTGTAAGGCATATTCAATTATTCATTGTATTCCTCTGACTGGCCACTTAAAAACTATGTAGTCAGTGCTTTGGCAATAATTTCATTTCTAAGTGTTCCACCTGGTTATTTTTCTGTGTGCACACACTGTTAATTAATGACTATGGAGAAGTCCATAAATTTCAGCCTTCGGTAGCAGTGGTGCTTGAATCTATTAGCCGTGAAAGCCAGCATCGACAGTCACTGAGTAGGCACAAAGAGATAAGTATTGATTTTATTTTTGAGTTTTAATTTCTTCTCATTGAATCTGAATGAGCAGATTGCATTTCAACTACCCTCACGGAGCAACAGAGTACAATGCAATGCACACAGCCTTTTCCCCACGGGGTGGACTCAGCCTACCAACTCACATTTTGGAGGCTGTGTGTGTGTTTGTGTGTGTGTGTCACTGATGGAGAATCAATGACAAACCATTCGGGGTCCTTAAAAATGGCAGCCAAATTCTTCTCTGAGCATTAGTGTCATATTAAATTGGGACAAGGGTACTAAGGATCTCCTGTGTTCAAAACCTAAGGCCCTAATGAAACTCCTGATGTGGTTACATTTGGTGGATTCAGCCTCCCGGGGTACCACAAGCCGGCATTAATAGGACAGCAGAAAGGCTCAAGATAGTGAGTGAGGACATTCAGGCGCTAGCGTGACCCCAGGCTCGATTGAAGCAACCTGCAACTTGAGGGGATGAAGTGAGCATTTGATGCACTTCTGTGAAAAGGCAGGTCACAAACCTGTCTGAACCAAGATCTATATGGAGAAGTAGGAGAAAATTTTCTACTTCTTTAGAGAAAAACTAAAACCCTCAGCTACTGTATATTCTTAGTATCAGATACAGAGAAATTGTTCAGAAAGTGAAATGGATAGAAAGAAAACGTGTGTTTTGATAGTTGAGGATTAAAAGATATGGAATTATTCCACGTGACAAATGCTCCTGTAGGGCTGACAATATGCTGATTAGTGTGGTCTTTTATAGACATTGACATGTTTAACCCCCATAAGGATCTAGGTACTATAGTTATCCGCCTTGAATAATAAACGAGGAAAACAAGGCACAAAGCATTTAGTGCCAAGTCACACAGCCAGTAGGTGGCCCCTGGCTCTGCTTTTAATCTGCTGCACTTGCTGCTGAGCTGTCTTGGGCCCTTTGAGCTGCCTCTCTGGGAACCAAGTCCAGCGCAGCCTTTCATACTGGAGGACTCTGAGGTTAGGGCATCCTTGGGAACGTGTTTACTCCACTCATGATTTTTAAAGAGGTCAGCTATGTGCCTTGGGAAAGTGGTTCCCTACCCAGCAACAATCAGAATTACCAGGACAGTTGTTTTGCTTTTGTTCGTTCATTTATTTTTCAAACCAGGTTTTAAGACACCACTGCAGGCCCACTCACTCAAACTCTCTGGGAGGTAATTCCTCGAAATCTGCATTGTTCCAAGCTCCCCCAGGAGATTCTGAGACAACCAGAGGTATGTTTAACAATCACTGAAGTTGGGCTCCCCCAGAGCATTGCTGCATAGCTCATCCTTACCTCCACATAAATCTAGTTCCCAATGTTCTCACCCAATCAGGTTTCAGTTTCTATCCGCAACATGAGGGTCTTCCAGCTATACAGAACTTCAACTTTCTCATCTCTAGGGCAAGGGGCTTTTGTGCCCTTGTTAACATATTTTCTAGAAGGAGCAGAAAGACTGGGTTTTCCCTGAAGGTGGATTTTGAAGAATGGGGATGCAGGACAAGACATGCAGGAGAGACAGTTTCAATGACTGACTCTACTGTTTCCAAATCTGAACTTTAAAAAATAAATTAGTATATGCATCTGTGCCACTCATCTACACAGGCAGGAATAAGGCTAGCGGGTCTTCGTTTTGTCAGCCAGCTTGTTTACTGATTTGTTCACCCAGGGAACGGAAAGGTTGACAGAAAACATCAATCCAGTTCCATACAGCCCATATTTCCATGTACAAAAATAACTCAGAGTTCCTTGAGACAAAACTTTCTAAACACAATAAAATGTGTGCTTGAGCATGGTTAGATTTATTACAAATAAAATTGCCACTGGTACAATTGTGGCAGTGATGGATGCGAAGGCAAGATTATGTAGATTATGTAATGGAGAGAATGACAGCTCTGGCGTCTGCTAATCAGGAAGACTCACTGGCTTCCCTGAGCCTTAGTTTTCCTCATTTGCAAAACAAAAATAGTACCTGCCACAAGATTGCAAACTGTCTTAAAAAAAAACAGATGGGGTTAATATGTGTCATTCCCAATTTTATTTCAGCAACGTACAAGTAATCCACCACCTTCTTACCAGGATGATCCTGGCCTTTCATATTCATTTTGGTGGTCACCTTCTTTGCATCCCTTTCCTGCCTGTACTGGAATGGCCCTGTTTGTAAAAATATATCCATTTATTCATTTAAGAAATATTCTAGCCTAAATAATTGTGAAAGTCTACCAATTAATATTTTTACAATATCCTTCATGTGTTGAAAAAATACAGGGAAAAATAGACTATGTGATATGTTATCCATGGCTTTCTCAGATTCTTCTGATCCTAATCAGATGAGGTTTTTATCTGTGTGTCCATCAAGGTGTCATTGGGTGGCTTCATTTTTTTCATTAACACATCGATCCATCTAATACCAATTTTGCTGCATCGTGGAAGGTCAGGATATTACTTTTTTAATAATATTTGATATCGTACCCTGCAAATTTAAATACACGCACACCATCTCAGCCTGCTTTAACTTGGAGGGACTCTAATATTATTGCTCAGCCGCTCAGAGATGGATCTGAGACAATCTCAAGCAGATTATCTTCCAATATATTATTTGAATTTGCATTGCTCATAAAGGTCAAACAGGCATGTAAACACTTCTTTCTGCATCGATGAGATAGCTGTGGTCTGGGGAAGATCTTAAAGAATATCGTCTGGTTGTTACTGATAAAGGCATGATTGGAGGTAGGGTTTCCAAAAAAAAAAAAAGAGGGAGAGGGAGACGAAGTAAGAAATGAGGAAGTATAGCTCTTCAAGACTTTACCCTTACTGTGATGATGAAGAATCCTAAATTCAAGAGAAAGGGAGACGTGGAAACAAAGACTTCTGAACCAACTCCCCTTGAGCAAGCCTGTCTGATGAATAGGGTCTGCATTAAATGTCAATGATGGCCAGTGTTCTGGAACTTGAACAGAGTAGGTTAAAGAAATACTTATAAGATGCTATTTAAATATGGTAAATTTTAACATGTGTTGTTAAACCTATTTGCAAATATATATGTTTAATATGTATTTAAATGTCTAATTAAACTCCATTTAACTAGGGTTTGAGCTGTGCCATTCAAAGAGGTAATACAATCAAGGTTTGCACTGCAAATACTAGCATTATTTATATTTGATTAAATTGTGTTTGAACTACATGGTTTGCATTTTAGAACAATCTTTATTTCTGTGAGACATTTCTGTTGCATCTTATTAGCCTGGACTGCCTTTAATAGGTATTTTCAGTTGTTGCATTTAAAGTAATTTGTATTTGCTGATAGGAACATCACTAGCACCGTTGAAATAATAGTGGGTCAAATTTTGTACTTTTTCTTTGTTTAAAAATAGGTAAAAAAATATGTTCTGGGATCATAGCAGCTTGATTTCAATAAAATAAAATGTATTGTTCAGTGTGAACTAAACTATTGATACATATAACCTTATACAATTGTCCCCCCTTATCCACAGTTTTGCTTCCCATAGTTTCAGTTGTCAGCTATCAACTGAAGTCTGAAAGTATTAAATGGAAAATTCCAGAAATAAGCAATTTATATGTTTTAAATTGCACATCATTCTGAGTAGTGTGATAAAATCTTACACCATCCTACTCCGGGAATCACCCCTTTCCAGCATATCCACGCTGGATATGCTACTTGCCTATCATCCAGTCACTCAGTAGCCATCTTTATCAGATTGACATTGTAGTACCTCAGTGTTTCTGTTTAAGTCACCCGTATTTTACTTAATAATGATCCTGAAGGGTAAGAGTAGAGATGCTGGCAATACAGATATGCCAAAGAGAAGCCATAAGATGCTTCTAACTGAAATGATATTTATTTGTGGGAAAAAACATAGTATATATAGGCTTTGGTACCATCTGCAATTTCAGGCATTCACTGGAGGGGTCTTGGGACACCTCCTTTGCAAATAAAGGGACTAATGTAACTGTTATATGTTTCTAACCCTTCTCTCAGGTATATGGGGGAATACAGAAGTATAAGATAGAATTAAAGATATCAATGAGCATGTGAGTTTAATTAAAAGGATGCTGACAAAGTCAAAGTCAGAGGAACCATGCTGAGGTGGATGAACTCAAATACAAATCTAGGATGATGTGGTGGAGGGTGTGTGGGGAAGACTGAAGGTTCCATGGATGTTTGGAATTGAAGACTACAGGGTGACATTTTGGGAACAGTTTAAGATATGGGGTTAAGCTCAAATATTCACGTGAGGCATGATTTGCATGTAACATATAAATAGCTTCATATGCCTTGGGACAGAAAGAATCTGAAGGCCTTCATTCAAGTCTCAGCTTTGCCTCTTCCCCTTTCACATCCTTATGCTGTAGCTCCCCCTCATTCACAGGGGGATATGGTCCAAGACTCCCCATGGATGCCTGAAAATTTGGAGAGTGCTAAATTCTATATATACTAAGCTTTGCCCTCCACATACGTACCTATGATAAAGCTTAATTTATAAACTAGGCACACTTAGAGATGAACAACAATAACTAATAATAAAATATGTGATGTAATAAAATGTATGTAAATGTGGTGTCTCTCAAAATACACTGTAATGCTGTACTCACCTTTTCAATTACAGGAGGCACTTTCCAGCTTCTCTCTGGGATATTCACATTGCCAGCCTCACTCCTCTTGCTCTTTGGGGGCATTACCAAGTAAAACAAGAGCGACTGTAACACAAGCACTGTCATACGCTGACAGTTGATCTGCTAGCTGAGATGGCTATTAAATGACTAAGGAGCCAGGAGCACAGACAGTGTGGAAACACAGGACAAAGGACCGATTCACAACCCACGCAGGACGAAGTGGGACCGCATGAGATTTCATCATGCTATGAAGAATGGCATGCAATTTAAACCTAATGAATTGTTTATTTCTGGAATTTTCCATTTAATATTTCAGACTGAGGTTGACTGCAGGTAACTGAAATCATGGAAAGCAAAACCACGGATATGAGGGGATTACCGTGTAAGTCATTCATTTTTTCTGAAGGACCCATTTCCTCAACTGCAAAATTGGCACATTTCTAATACTAATATCAACTCATTGAAAAATCAAAAACACTTTTTTTTAACTTGGAAAAAACCCTCTGTAGGCATTCACGTTATTATCAACTTTGTGAAGATATTGGGATGATTATTGTGAGAAATGGGATAAAATAGGCAATATTCTTCATAAGCTGCGAAGTGCCCTTTTGTAAACTGGAAATTGATTTTTAATTCCTTCCTTTCCCCTCTTTTTTTTCCTTTTTTTTTTTTTTTGCCAAGCTAGGAGTTGTTGCTATGGAGCCACCCACTGACATTTATTAATGACGCGGCCACTAAAAGGCTTGGAAATTAGAAGACACAACGTGTGCGGTCATGAGCTTCCTAGGGATTGTTATTTAAGAGAAACTGAAGATCATCCCAGCATTCCCTTGTTAAGAGCTATCTCATACCCAACCTGAAGCACCACTGAGAATTAAGAGGGGAAAATATTTTAGGCTCAGAACGGACGCTCCTACAAGTCACACATTTCTGCCAGAACCAACCAGCATGAGTTCATTTCCAGCTAAGAATCGGAGAATGCATTTGATTTGAATCCACTCTCTCCTGCCACTCTAAATGAGAGATTGCAATAAACGCCTATGCAATTTTTACAATTCTGGAAATAGCAGCATTTGGGCTGCAAGTTTCTTGCCGTTTTCCTATTAATGCCAATGTCTGAGGTAAACCATCTCACAGTATTTTTAACAGGTCAATGGCTAAAGTAATAGAGAAAACGCAGTCTCTCAGTTTGCGTTTCTTATTCGTGGAAAAGGGAGGAGTAGAATGTTATTCCAGCAATTCAAATTCTCTAACAAAACCTACTGATCTATAAAACTTTCATTTAGCATGTCTTCTTTCTCAGGGGAAATACATTTCAATGTTTTAATCCCATTTATTTATAATTATAGTGTTCTGTCCTGAGGAATTATATTGAATGAACTTTTAACATTTTTCACCACATTCTGTAGAGCGAGTTTTTAGTTACAGACTGTGCAACGTTGCGATTGCGGAGACCCACGGAACTGAGGGAGAGGTGAGATGTGTAGGATTTCATTTTACATGCACTTTTCTCAGCTAAGTGAGGAAAATCTTGGTAGATGTCACTAACCAACGGCCTGGGCGAGCAAACCCTTTTCCAGATCCTCAGACTGATGCAAACTAGGAGGTGCAAACTTGGTTTTCCTTGCCTGGAAGTCAAATAAAAGTGACGTTAATACTCCAAGACCCCAGAAATCAAACTGAGCAAATGGAAACAAAGGTTTCATGGTAATTAAATGTAAATTATACTTTTGGTCTCTAGTTCTCTTTGAAAAATATTTTTGGAAGAGTAGAGAGGAAAAAAGAGCAGAAAGGAGATGAAAGGGCCGTGTAAGCACTTCTCACAGAAGGAAGTGAAATAAAATAAAAATTCCAGATACACTTTTGAACCTAAAAGATTAAGCTATATTTTACAGAACAGAGTTCTGAAGTCTGGGCTCGAGAACAAAGGAACCATGAAGTCCAATTCCAATTATTCTACTTGTGAGTAGCTTGGGCAAGTTTCTCAGCCCTACTTAACTTCAGGTTCCTAAGCTGGAAAATAAGGATAATAATAGCATTAATAATCATATCACTCATATATGTAAAGCTGGGAACCATGTGAAATAATACACATAAAATGTCTACCACAGATCCTGACTCCAATAAGCATTTAGGAGTTACTAGTTCATTTATTTCCATTGCCTTTGTTGGTAACACAACTTCTATCCCTTTGGGGCCACCTTGCCTGATCCATAGCCCTGAGATTCAGCTAAGGATGACATCACCTCCTGGGTTATGATCCCCACTGAGATTTGGAACTCCATAGATGAGTGTTTGAACTATGTCTAGCCAATCAGTGAACACCTAAGTCTATTGTTTGAACAATCAGTAAAGAGGCTCTCATTTGGAGTCCTGGTGTCAAAAGTCATTAAGCCTGAAGTTTCCAGAGGCTGCTTTGCTCAATATGGCCTTCTATCCCACCTACCCAAGCAAAGAGGAACAAAGAGACTTCCCTGAGGAAACCTGTTGGCCATGGTTACAGTTTTACCTTGAACTTCTGGGTACTTGAAATCATAAATCTTCTGTTTGGCTGAAGCTAGCCTGCATTAGGTCTTTGTCTCTGTCAGTCCATACTCGGTGCTTATCAGTTTTTCCTGTTAACCTAATGGAAAGAAATTCATGTCAGTAGATATTTCAGACTGGAAAGAATGAATCATACTTCTAAGCTACTGTAGGTATGTGATAGCAGCCAGAGAGAGGCCTGGCTGGAATGTCACTTGGATCTGTGACATATTTGAAATCTTACACTAAAAATGGGTTTCTTTATGGGCTGCAATCCAGGAAAAGATTTAGATTAAGAAAGAAACTTTGCAAGCAGAGAGATGGAGTTATTCCCTTAATCTATGCCCTTATTACCCTAGACTTGGGCACTCCAGAGGTGAGACCCACCAAGTCACCCCTCATTTTATTTCTTTACTTTTCCCTTCAAGATCAATCATGACCCATGATGCATTTTGTGTAAGGTACTTGATGTGTTTTCTCCCTTTTTTTAACTTATACTTCTCTCAAGAATTCTCAATTTTCTCTAAAAAGTCTAAAATGAGAAGATTCTCCATATATCTGACAAACATAAGGAACGAATTAAAGTTTTTATAGAACAAAAATATTACTATCCATCTCCATTTAGCTTTTTGAACAATTTCCTTTGTTCCTGATTCAAAATAAGTCACATGTTTCCAAGTGTCATCAACTCATGAAAGGAGGTTTTGCTCACTTTCTTGAACTAGTAATTAAGTTTATCAAGATAGTCTTTAAGAAGAGTTAAAAGTTAGAAGTCCTTAGAAATCTATTGTTTTAAGAACAGTTTCTTTCTATAGCATAATGCTTAAGTTTTTAAGTAAACCAACAAAAGGGCTGTATTTTCACCATGCAGTTGTGGATTTGTTCAGGATGCAGGCTGAAGACTGCCATTGTAAACACATGACTTCTCAAAACTTCCTTGTGTCTGAAACTCATCAAGTGACTCTTCTTATTCTTCTCAGCCCAGAGTTGGCACATATCATTTCCATTCACATTTCACTATCATGAACCAGTCATATGGACTCACCTTGATTGAACAGAAAACTGGAAAATATAGCATCTGTCTAGCAACAACTCTACCTTGCGTTAAGGGAGCATACATTTCTACTGATAGTCAGCTTTTTCTACCACAGGCTAGTAACGCCTTTGGAATGTAAGGAAGAAAATAAGTTTCAAGTTATGGTACAATTGGCCTGCTCTCATTTTACTACCAGCTAAAGAAAGGGAGTAGAAGTTGGCTGGAATCTGCTGTGTGAGCTCACAAGAGAAGGCTAGGCAAGGGGCAAGAGTTTCCATTTCTTCCTAAGGATTTGGTGGGATCTGCTGTCCTCCAGCTGAGAGTGAGGAGGCCCTGCATCACAGGCCAGTTAACTGCTGCATCTGTTCTAGTGGGTCTCATAATATTCACAATAAGGGCCTAGGACCAAAAATTGGAACAGATTCTAACCAGGAATTTACAGAGCAATGAACAAGCCATGCACAGAAACTAGGATGGCTGCAAACTAAGACTATCACTTCCAGAAAGTGTTTTCCAGGACTTGTCAAAGCCATGTTTTTATATCACCTAT
>VMDR010012759.1:0-26026 GCA_007922815.1 Macrotus californicus | reverse complement strand
GAAGGAAGGAAGGAAGGAAGGAAGGAAGGAAGGAAGGAAGGAAAGAAAGCTAAATAAAAATGGTAGGAAAATGATAGGCTAGCATAGGCTTAAATACACACTGACCCCAGTAAATGAGACTTTTATCATGAAAGTTCGGAGTTCTCTTCCTGGCGATCATTCCACAGTAGTCCAACCCACTTTTTTATCCACGTCTTCAACTTTCTCCAAATGATCTGCATGATTAATTCATTACTAAGTATATGTCTTATGTTATACTCTGTTTTTTACTCCATTGTTTCCATTGTCAAGATGCCTTTAACCTTCTATTTGTTCTCACTTATCAAGACCCTATGTAGCACTCAAGAGACTTCAAGATGTCACCTCCTCAGGGAAGACTTTCCTGATATTTCTGCTGAATGAAAATTTATTTCCTCCAAAATTCTGTAGTACTTTGTACTCCATTTATGGCATTTATCACAACCTGCTCTATACTATCATTTTTTATGTACTTGGCTCATCTTACCTATTAGATTTTAAACTTCCTAAGGTCAAGAAATTCTGTTATTTTTATCCCTTCCCTAAGCAATGGTTGGTCCATTTTGGCATTCAAAAAGTATTTGTAACATAAAATTGAAATGGGTTATGGACCTGAATTTTGCCATTGGTAAGTTTCTTGGGGCCTGAATTATCAGATACATATATATCAACACCTTGATCTGTGCTGAATTGCATGAAATGTCCGTGTCTTCTTCTTACTACGTACTGGAAATCTCTATTTTCAGAGCCTTTAAACAATAGATTGTTAAAATGACAAGAAGAATATTTGTAAAGATCTTTAAAGCAGCAATCTCTAGGCTTCCTAGCCCTGAAACACCATCACATTGAGAGGAGCAGTAAGGGGTGTTGTCAGGAGCACAGATTCTGCAATCAGAGTTGCTTGGGTTGGAAGCTGGGCTCTGCCGCTAACAGGCTGTGTGACCTGAGTAAGCTACTTAATGCCTCTGTGCCTTACTTATAGGATCTATGAAATAAGCATTATGAAAGTTCCTACCTCATGGGGCTGGCATGAAAATGAAATGAGTTAATATATATAAAGTGTTTAGAGCACTGTCTGGCACGTGGTTAGTGCTCAATTAGTTTGAGCTATTACTGCATTATTATTATCATTATTATTATTATTAGCACTCAGTTGTATACGTCTGCTCCTCTCTTGAAAGCATAAGCTTTTAAACAATTAATGTTTTTGTCTTAGCCTTTGTACTTCAAGTGACAAACACAGTGCTAGTACAGAGTGAACACTGAAAGATAAGAACCTGGAAGAAAATTCCTTGTTGTCCTGGAGGTGAACCTGAACTTGCTCACTCCCTGTCATGGATATCCAAAGGACTTTCTTTTCCTGCTCTCACCAACCACATATTTAACCCTGCTGGTTTTCATTTAGTTTATAATTCAATCATGATGAATTTTAAAATTTATTTTAACTTTCAAGGATCTCTAGAGACTTGCTTCATGAGTCTGACATCACACTCATTTACATTTCTTATTTTTTCATTCCCATGTCAGAGATCTAAGAATTCTTCTAATAAAACTCTTTTAAGATTTCATTACACATACTGTGTGCTATTTATTCCTGGCTACATGTTCAAATTAACAATCAAGAAATTTCTTATGCTTTGATCAACTATTATAAAATGTAATGCTATATCAGTTATAATTGAAAAAAATTAGATCCAGATTATTCTTTTATAACCATCTAAGCTAATAGTATAAGTGGAAAATACTTATACAAAAAGCATGGCAAATTCAAGTTCAGGGAGATGTTAGAGGGCTTGATCACTCGCCCAAGATGGTGAGTTCTTTGGTAGCTTTATGATAAAAAATCATCTGTTTTTGGCTGGATTATTCCAAGAAGGGGAGAACACATTACTTCTAAGGTCATCTTCTTCCTTTGGTGGGCAATTTTAACTGCTGGGAAGTTATTTCTCATGTTGCATGTAGCTCATCACTCTCAAAACCAACATAGGCTGTAGCAGACCATCATCTTCCATGATAACCTTCAAATATTTGAAAGCAGGCATTTTATTTCCTGATACGTTATCAGTCAACAGAGTGTACTAATGGAGTTCAAGAATTTTAGACATGAAAGGCACATAAATATAACTTAATACTATTATTGTGCAGATGAAGAAATTTTAAAAAAGAGGTTGAATAATTGGGCCAATGTCATATATTTGTTCATTTATTCATTGTGTCCTCAGCAACCAGCTTAATAAATGTACAATTTTACATTTTATTATAAAATCAAAAATTTTGTAAAACAAAAAGTTTTATAATTTACTGTAGCAAATACATTTTTAAAAAATGTATAATTCATTACACAAATGATATTGAAGATCTTGGTGGACTACAGCCAATCCACTCTTCTTCCTTCCACCCCAGAGATTACAACTAACCTATATTTGTTATTGAACATTAAATCATATTGTATCAGTTAGTGTTCTAGCAGAGAAACAGAATCACTATGATTGATATGGAATAAAAGATTTATGATAGGGATTCAACTCTTTGTGGTTGTAGGTACCATCAAAGATGTGGAAGCCTGGGCCTGAAGACATTGTAGGTTCATAGACCTGGTAGTCAAGAAACCAGACATGAAGTGGGGCAGAATGAGGATCAACTGAAACACACATCAGTCCCTCACTGCCTCCAACAATGGTGATGCTGGTGAAACAGAAGGAGCTGGTGCCATGGAGTTACACACCCACCTGGCATTGAACTCAAGGTAGCGAAGGAGAATCTGCAGACCTGGCTGCTGCTTTAGGCCAGCAGGATGAGCAACAGTCAGACACAACACATGCAAGCTGTAGCGGTTCCTGGTAGCCATACTGACCTTTGGAGCAAAATGGCTGCCCCACCAGCGCTGCGTAATTGTCCAGCATTTAACCTCTGCAGGTCATGCAAAGCTAAAATTTATCAGTGGTGATGACCTACAGATCTCTTCTCTCACTCTATTTACTCCAACAAGTTTCTTTGTGTGACTCAGTTTCATACTTTCTATAGGACTGCTGGCTTGGACTAAAATGGTATTGTCATGGCCAATCTCAGCATTTAAAACATGGGCTCCTTTAATCATATATGATTTTGTAAATGGAGACTGGGCAGTGAAAAGTGAGAGTTAAAGTAGTGCCTGCCTACACTGTCCTGGGGGTGAAATGAGGTGAGTGTGAAGTACTGAGGTCAGTGAGAGGCATGCGATAAGTACTCAATAAGCTATTGTAAATAGTAATATTATTTTTATACCTGAAATCTCTTGCTGCTTCTAGTTGTGTCTCACTATTAAACTATGTATACTTCTTGGAGAGAGGGTCTCTGGCTGATTCAGTCCTGCATCCTCAGATATGCAGCTTCGGCCCTGACCTATAAAGGGTGTTCAGCACTTGGAGACAGTATTGAAAATGAGTTTGTAAGACTTTTTCTTGGGAGCAGTTTTTAGTAGACGAGAGAGAATATTTGAGGATATTGGGCACGTGAGAATGAAGAAGAAACTCTGGGGCAAAAATACTCAAATGTTATTCACCCTTTTTGCATGAATTCTATAATATTAGACCTCAAGACGTTCTTGACTTATTCTTTAAATGGTGTTGGTACAACTGGCTAACAAATTGGAAAACACCTAATACCATATGGCAAAATGAATTCCAGATGAATTAAACATTTAAAGTAAATCCATCAAATTTGGGAGGGAAATAGGTAAGAATGAATATGTGACCTTGGAACAACATTTCCTAAGATTTGATAAAAATTTAACTTTATACAAATAAGGAAAAGTTCTCTAATTTAGAAAGCTGAATGAACCAAAGAGGAAAAGAACAAATTGTAATAATATTTGCAAAGTATGTGACTGTAAATATTTTAACACATGAGAGACTCCAATAAACTAACATGAAATGTATAAAAAAAACAATGGAACATTGCAGAAAGGACATGAACAGACATTTAAAAAAAAGACAAGTTACCAATAAAGAGATGAAAGAAATAGTGATCTTCAATAGTTTAAAAACTGCCGATTAAAACAAAGAAATATAATTATTTACATTTTAGGTTGTCAAGTGCTCGAAAATAATCACACGTGTTGATAAAGGCTTGGGAAAAGAAACACTTGTATATATTGCATGTGGGATTGTACATGGGTACTATCTTTCCAGAAAGAAATGTGCCATATGCATTAAAAGCCTTAAATATATACTTACACATTGTCCCAGGAACTTCAGCTCAAGGAATTTATAATAATGTACCTAAAGCTTTAACTGTGAGAACATTCATTGAAATGTTTGTAAGTAGAATTACAATTTTATTTTCCAAACGACTGTGGTGGCCTTGTCCATATTTGCATTTTAGCTCTCTTGGGTGTTACATAGGTTACTTGAATCATTGCATGATATTTAGTTTTATACATCAGCATCTTGGTCTTAGTTAAGGTGAGCCTTCCCTGAGATCTGTTAGGGTATTTGAAGGAAAATATATTTATGAGCCCACATATTTGAGAATTCAAATTCTAGAATGTGGCAAATTCTCCAGGGTAAGAGATTTCACTCAGAGAGGCCTTTTGGGAGATGTCTAACTCTCCACATGACAGAGCCCTTCTCTATTTGGGCAGCAAGGATAAATCAAGTCAATTTATCTTGTATTCATGGAACTTCTAAAATAAGTTAGTTTCCTATTGCTACCATAACTTATCACCCAAAACTTAGCAGTTTAAAACTACACTCACGTATTAGCTCAAGTTTTGCAGATTGGAAACCCAGGGGAGCTGAACTGGGTTCTCTGCTGAGGGTCTCATAAGCCAGATGTCAACACATCAGCTGGGTTGGGTTTTTATCTGGAGGCAGTGGTAAAGAATCCATTTCCAAGGTCATTCGGGTCATTGGCAGAATCTAGCTCCTTGTAGCTATAGGACTGAGGTACCTGTTCTTTGATGACTCTCGGCTGGGGTCACTTGCAGCTCCTCAGGGCTGGCTCTGGTCCCTGCATGTGCTCCTCTCCATCTTCAAAGCCAACAACAGGGCATCGCGTCTCTTTTTCTGCTCTGATTCTTTTCACCTTTGCTTCTGCTACCATCTAGAGGAAAACTCTCTGGTTTTACAAGACTCATGTGATTAGACTGGGCCCACTGGGATAATTTTCCTTTTAATCAACTCAAAGTCAACTGATTAGTGACCTCTAAATACATCTAAAAATCCCCTTTGCCACCAGTCATAGGCAGGATATCTCATTACAGCCATAGTCCTGAGACCTACGGAGGAAAATCTGGGGGTCATTTTGGAATTGTGCCTGCCACAACAGAGTACCTGCATATGAGTTGCATTTCCTTACATCTCTGACTTTGGTACTTATCATCCTGTCCAGAGGTGGTAAGCATGAATTCCCACAATTTGGAATCGTAGGGTCAGAACAGGTAGCAAAATTGTGTGAGGCGGGGTAGGTGGGGATTGTGGCAAACTAAAAAGTGTACCGCCCCGCCCCCACACCCCAAGGGGAAAGTGTGGAGATATAGTGCTGGCCTTTGGCCATGAGGAATATAGCTCAGTTTTGCCAGGTCTTCCACATTTCCAAATGATGCTGGTTTTTAGATATAAAAAATCATGATACATTTTTTGACTAGTCCATAATTTTAAACACTTTGCAGAAAAACACACCTACCAGGCCAAGTCGAAATGTTAGATCACCCGTTTTTAAGCTCTGCTTTGATCTCTCCACCACCCACCTTGCCCATTATATTTCTGAGAAAACCCCAACACAGAGAAATGAGATGATTTATCCAAGGCCACATAACTAATTGGGTGACAAAGCTGGAACTAGAAGACAGGTGTATTGACTTTCAGTAAAGATTTTTTCTTCTGGTATACCAGTTTCCTATTGCTGCTGTAACGAGTTACCATGAACTCAGTGTTTTAAACAACACAAATTTACTCTCTTCCAGTTCTGGAGGCCAGAAGTTTGAAAGGAGTGTAATGGGGTTACAATTAAGGTGTCAGCTGGGCAGGTTGATTTTAAGACGTCTAAGAAGAATGCACTCCTTGCCTCTTCCAGCTTCCAGAGGCTGCCGGTATTCCTTGGTTCATGTCCTTACCACTTCCATCTCTATTTCTGTTCTCATATTATCTTCTACCTTTAGTCTTCCTGCTTCCTTCTTATAAGGACCATTTTGATTACATTGCGCCTATGATATATTCCAAAGTAACCTCCCCATCTCAAGATCCTTAACTTAAAGATATGTCCAAAGTCCTTTTTGTCAAAAAAAAGTAACGTGATCACAGGTTCTGGGAATTATGATGTATACACCTTTTGGGGGCCATTACTGAGCCTATCTCAGTAGGTCAAAAATCATGGACTATTATGGAGATTTTTTATACTCTTCTGCTCTGGATTAGAACACCAATTCCCAGAAAAGTCAGAAAATATACTAGATAGGAACCTGCTGTGTCTGTTTGCCTAGCATTTGAGTAGCTTGGGCATGGCCCTACCACCCCAAGATTTTCCACTTATTTTCTGTAGCTTAAACAGAAGTCAGTCTTTCAAATCATTGGTTCTGAATTTCTAAAAAACATCTATTAAGTAACCATAAATATTAATTTTTCTTGCCTCCTATTCTCTCATCTCTCAGCTTTATGGTGTGTTGAATATGATTTTATATCCAAAACCATTTTCTTTTTTTGTAAGTATTAAATTTGAAGGTTGAAACAAAGAAAGACACCTCATTAAGGAGTAATGAATTTACCTTGCAGTCAGGGTGAAAAATTCTCTCTGATCCAGACTTGCAGTAGTCTCCATCCTTCTTAATCGATTTTACACTTATACTTTACTTGCAGACACAAAAATACTTTGTCGCAAAATAGAAATGAGAAATCACAATGGCTTGACTTGGAGTTTTTGAGTGAATCAGCATAAAGTTATTTCACGGATGTTTCAGTCATTTTTAAGAGGCAATAAAACTAAGTGGAAAAGGCTCATTCAAATCACTACTGCATTCTGCTTCATGTTTCCCATCCACAAGTTGGGAAAGGCTCTACTTCCCCTTATTTTACTATTTATTTTTAAAATTTGAAAGGCATCAGCTAATGGGTCTTTATAACATCAGGTTACACTCATGTATTTATTTTGCATGTGCTGAGGATCAAAAGTTCAATTTTATATACACATGTCAAAGTTTTGTGGTCACATCCTTTGCATTCTCAGCATTTGGTTGATCTCACTCAACTCACTGAATATGTAGCAAGTATCTATTCCTTCAATAAATATTCAATAAAATGTCTGTTTTGTACTCCAAAAGACAAACTAGAAATTTCTATACAATATAATTATAAAATTTAGATAGTGCATAAAACCTTGGATGTGGAACAAACTGTAAACATAAATGCTGAAGAATGGGCTTGGAAAAAGTAGTGGAAATGAATTGGCAGGAAGAAGATGGAAGGATGGAATGGCTACAGGGAGTCTAAGACCTTCAGTGAATTTTCTTTGTATTGACTCCACTCTCTTTGATACAATAAGTGGAAACCAACCACAGATAGCCATTTCAAATTATTCTCATTATATACATGTGGACAAAAATATTCAATGTAAAATTAATTCAGTCTAAGCTGAATTTTCTGAATAATGCACATATTGTATACACATTTATATTCTTTGTGGGTACAAGTACAAAGCCTCAGTGCCTACAGCTCCAGATGGATGACTGTGATGGTTCATTCATGGTCCCGCAGGTGTAATGTACTCTTGCTTCTGTCATCAGAGACTGGCTAGATTGACACTCTAGAGAGAACTAAGAATTGCCATGAGGTCCAGAGCTTCCAGCCAGAGACTAAATCTTCAAGTGTTAGGAGAGTGTAAGGACTGCATGGAACATTGCAGTGGGAGCAAGTACCATGGAGCCTGAGAGCTTATGGTTCTTATCTCTGATCCCTGGGAATTTCATTTCTGTGATCTCTTGCCCTAGGGTTGTTGCTATTCACTTCCTTCATGAAAGAGGCTGCATGCAAGCTTGTTAAAATCATATGCTGATGGAGATGGGATTAGTATACATGTTGACTCGGATATTTCCACCCATCTAGCTGTCCAAATGTGCATATTAAGCCACCCTTGCATGTTGGTTTAGAGAAGATGTTGTGGCCGGTAATAGGACTTACCAATCATAATTCACATAGCCAAACACTCTGTGGAGGACATTCTAGAAGGTGGGAAGATGGACATAGAACTGAGATGATGAGTTCAGCAGGAAAGAACTGAACTGGATCATTCTGCCTGAAAGAATAGCTAGCTCATTGGAAGAGAGCAAGAGACGAAGTTTGAGATGAAATAACTGGATGAGGCACTGAACTTTGATTCATTTACTCTGTCTCATCTAAACTCCTTTCTTCTAACAACAGGGAATAGTCAATTCATAACCAGAAGAGTGGGCTGCAGAAGGTTGGGAGAGGAAAGACTCAAAGTGACCCACTGTAAGACTGCAACATACTTGAAATCTCTTATTTCTTACTAGAATTTTTTTATCTGAAGTTTTGATTCTGTTTATTAAAAACAATCTAATTTTAACTTAACACTAATGTTTCTAATTACTTAGCATCTACATTAATTGATACTGAAGATTATGTATATAATTTAATTATATATGTAATTTATAATTATTGAATTGTATATAATCACATATATAATTATATATTAAATTATACACATAATTTAATAATATATAAATTTTATATAGATATATATAAAAATAAATAATTTAGGGCAATCTAGTTTAGCAGGAAACATGTGGGCTATGGCCAAGTGGATTGCTAGTTAAAATCTCCTAATACCACTTACTAACTGTGCGGCATAGGACAAATTATTTAGACTCTCTTTATGTCTTGATTTATTTATCTATAAAGTGAGAGGTCATTATGTTAGTACCTGCCTCATAAGGATACAGGAAGAATAAGAATTAAAGAAGAAGAGGCACTTAAACACCTAAAAACCACATATCATATCTGGTAAATGCTCAGTAAATGTTAGTTTTGTTATTGTCACTGCCATCCTTACATTTAGCATAACTCCTGGCTCTGTGCTATAGTTAAACAATGAAGGCGCCAAAAAAACATCATAAACTGAAATACAAATTCTACAAAACCAAGGCAAAAACAACCTCCTTTCCAAATTACCTACAGAGATAATAACATCACACAGTGGTGCCCTGAGACCTTATGCTAGCTGGTGAGAAGGAAAAACTGGTGTGGATTCCAGTCTCTCTGCTTCTGCAGGGAGCTGGGCCACCAAGCTAAGAAGTTCCTCTGGTTATGTAGGGAATTTCCACTATGGAAAAGCATGAATCTACCCCAGTAGGACTTCAAGAGTTGGGATAAGAAGAGGAGGCAGTAGCTTTTCAGCAAAGCTCTGTTAATACAGCTCAGATGAGACCTGAATAGAATACGTCCCCTTGGCCTGGGACTTCAACATGAGACTTGAGATTGTAGGGTCTTGGACTCCATCCAAACATGTCCAGCTTCTTCAAAGACCCCCAGGACCACAAAGGGGAAATTACCACTCCTACCTTCCTGCCCTGAACCTTTCTTAAAATTCTCACAGAGCACATTGCTGGATCAAATCCTTTAGAAGCTCCAGTACTGGAAATACTGTGATGCCATCCAGACTCACTGACCCCTCAATACATCACTCAAAATAGCTATGAAGTCTGCAGAAGGAAATGTAGCAGTTATTCCTTTGACTTAGTTGCATGCCAGGAGACCGAGTTTTCTGATGACATTTTTAATGCTTTACCCATTTCTAGTTCTCTAGCACATAACACAATACCTGGTACAGAGTAATTTCTGAAAAGAAAAAAACCCACATTTGTTAGATATGTAAATGAATGACATGTTTTTATGGCAGCCCATCTACAGTGTGGCCCTTCACATAGATAAGGATGATTAGTATGCAATTTTGGTACTTTCAATTTAAGCAGGGAGTGGAACACCTTAGGAAAAAGCATTTGTTCTTCTTAGATGTTTAAGTATATACCTGACTGCCATTGGCAGTGAAAGAACAGACTTTGGGACTCCAGAAAGTTTTCTTAGGAATTTTCCAGAAATATTCAGAAATTGCTATTCCTGGGAAGAAAGGCAGAGCATGTGCTGAGGCTACGTATTGGGTCATCCATCCTTATGACATCAGGAATTTTCTTGCTTAAGGCATCACCTTGAGGAGGCTGGAGTGGATCCGTAAAACAGAATTGGATATTTTTAGGAGTGATTTGGATTTTGAGAAGAGATCCTTTAAGTTTAGAATCTTAGTATTCTTAGAATGCTGAGATTCTAAGGGTTCCTAAGATTTTTAGGAATCCTAAGGTTCCTTAAGGAGCTCATCTTAAAAGGAAAAAAACAAACAAGATATGAAATGGGAGAGAAAGAGAGGCAGATAAGATGAATTGATTTTATGGTGCAAAGTTTTACTTTATGTGTAGAAATTAGAACCACAGAAGGTTAGAGCCAGCTGGAAACTTTGGAAGGGTTTGATTCTGAATTTTTCATTCTACAAATCAGGGGACCATGGCCAGGGCGTTTAAGCAAATTGTCCACAGTGACACGGAATTAGCGGCAGAGCCAGGGTTGTAAAGTAGGGCGCCCGATTTCTAACCCCTGCTTTTTCCACTCCCCAAGCTGGCTGCCTAACCCTGGTGCAGAAGGAGAAACCACTCCTGGGGTTATTTGGAACAGTGGTTGTCATCTGGCTGCCACACTCCGGGGAGAGCCAGACCGCTTGATGGTGGAAAAAGAGGATGGAAATGCAAAATGCGAAGATGAAACTGCCGATTTTATATGGAAAACATGAACCAACAATGGTTTGAAATATTAAAAGTAGGTTATATTCAATTTAAATTTTATTGGACATTGACTTTAGGGCTATAAACAAAATGTCTGGAAAAATTTCGCAGCTATATTCTTTTTGCTGCATTAGGCAAATCAAAAGGGCTGTCCCCATCCTCTAGGAACTTGTTTAAAGATTGAAAACATTAACCTTAATAAAGAAAAAGAAGTGAAATGTAGAACAAAGATTACTCCCATGATCTCTTGGTCTTTTCTTCTGTGATGTAGAACCAACACCCTAGACTGGAAATGAAAGAAGTGGATTCCAGCCCCGTTTAAGCTATGACTTTATTCAATTCATTCACAACACTCTGAGTTTAGTTTATTTATCTGTACAGTGATGGGATTAGATTAGATTAGATCTAGTAGTCTGTTACATATAACATTCTAGAACTTACCTTTTTTTATTTTTAATGAGCACACATATTCATTTGTTGACTGCCCAATATGTTAACAGGTATTGTGCAAATTTTTGTGTATACCATAGAGAACAAGACCGATATGATCCTTGACCTCATGGAACTCAAGGAGAGAAAAAGTAAATAAAAGAACAATAACTAGAGAACTTATTAAGCTTTATCTGTAATAAGTAGATACTCTAATAATAGGAGCTAAGCTAGATTAGTGAGTAAATGTCAGCATGGAAGGCTCCTTTGGGTTGGGTCCATGGAAGGCCTGAAGACAAACATTTATCTAGCCATAGGAAGAATGTCCCTAGCACAGTAAACAGCCCAAGAGGCCCTGAGAACAGAAAGAGCCTGCTGTAATTGAGGACCTGGCAGAGGCCACTCTGAAATACAGACAGAGCAGGTCTTATAAGATGTTGTAGACCATGGGAGGCAGTTTGGATTTAATCTCAAGGGGCAATGGGAAGCCATGGGGTAGGGGGCTTTAATGCACATGTGTGATATGATTTAATTCATGTATCAAAAATATTACTTTTAATTCTATGTAGAGAGAATATAGATGAGCAGATAGGAGAGTGGTAAGAGGTCATTTCAGTAATTTAGTTAAGCACAGTGGTGGCTGGGGTGAGAGTCCCCACTGGAAATGAAAAGGAAGTGGGTTTAAGATATATTTGAGAGGTGGAATTGACAGCACTTATTGATTATTAGCACATGGTAGGTGAGGGGACAAGAGAAATCAAAGATGATCTGAGTATCTAACTAGATGTTGGTGCCATTAACTGGGGAAGGCTGGTGAAAAAATAGGATTCAGATACAAGCAGAAATCAGTAGCTCTGTTTGGCCTTGTCAATTGTGAGATGCCTCTTAGACATGTGTAGGGACATACCAAGTACATAATTGGTTACAGGAGTCTGAAACTCAGAGGAATGACCTGGGCCAAAGAGGTACACATTTGAGAACTGTCAGGCTACAGGTTATAGCTCAAGCTGTGAGGACACTTGGAGAGAGAAGGAAAGTGGGGCAGAATGCCTAGGAGTTGTGGTGTAAGTAGAGAAGTCTTCTGCAAATGCTGAGAAGGAACGACCCATGAGGCAGATGGACTAAAAGTCACATAAGGAAGAAGAGAATGTTTTAAAGAGGGAGTAGTCAGCGGTGTTGAAACTGCTGGGAAAGTGGATAGAATGTAGGCTGGAAAGTGTTGTTAGATTTAAAAACATAGAGATAATTAATGACCTTTACATGAGAAGGCTTTTTTTTTTTACAGTGGTGGATGAAAGCTGCATTAAAATGATATGAAAAATAATTGAGAGATGAATACGTATGATAAATGTCTAGAAAATTTTAAGAAATTGTGCTGTGAAGATCAATAGAGAAATAACAGTAGCAAGAAACACTTGAATTGAGAGAAGATAAAAACTTTAAAAATATATAAGACACTGGAACAAATAAAATCTGGTTGTCAATAATCTGATAAGTAAGGAGAGAGATCTAATATATGCAGGAATTGGCAAACTACGCCCGTGGGCCAAATCTGACCTATGTGTTGTCTACTTTTGTGGACTGCTGATGACCTATGGCCTAAGAATAGTTTTAATATTTGTAAATAGTTAAAAAATTTTGAATAGTACTATTTAGTGACTTGAAAATTATGCAAAATTCAAACTTTGGTGTCCATAAATAAACTTTTGTTGGAACACAGCCTCACCTATTGATTTATGTATTGTCTATTGCTGTGACAGCACAGTTCTGAGGTCATAACAGTGTATGGCCAGCAAATTTCTGAAATGTTTACTATCTGGGCCTTTAGAGAAAAAGTTTGTTGAATGCTGCTTTAGAAGCAAAAAGAAGTACTTGGTGAGAAGACCCCGAGAAGGAAATGAGGCTGGCTCCTGGAGGATTTGGAGCTGGTCTCTCATTGGATGAGAGAAACTTAGTCAAGCCAGAAAAAAGATGCTAATCATGGGTCCAGATGCATGAAGTGTCTTGAATTTGCTAACTACAGGGCAATATCATTCTTCTTTGATGCCTCTGTTTTCTCAGTGACAAAGAAGTAACCTAATAGTGCCATGGAGTTGCCCTGAAAATCTGACCTAAGCTTTCTTTTCCTCAAGAAAGAAATGTTACATTACAATGAAACAGAAATAAATGTATAAAATTGATGACTTTCAAATTTCAATAGTGAATGTGCACTAATATCTTTGAACTTGAAAGAATTCCATGAGTTAGGGAAGACAAGGGAGGCTCTGAAAGGAAGCAAATTAGTATAATGCTAATGGTTCTCAGAGGGGCTCTGCCTCTTCTTTCTCTTGGGATTAGTCATAATCCCCCTAGAGGGGAATGATAGCCCTCCCATTAATTTGAGGCATCTTCAAATAAAGGGGACAATACCTCAATTTTCCCCGTTGAACCCTGGGAACGAGCAGACTTGCAGATATTTTTTCAAGCGATTACTGCACAGAAACAGTAGAGGACTGTGGGCTCCACGGGGAGCAGGGCAGAGAGAAATCAGGCAATTCTGCTGAGTTCTCTGTAGATGAAGCATGTTGTGATAGAAAATCCAGCTGTGCCATGAGGCCACTGCAGTCATCACGACAAAAACAGTGGATGGAAGACAAGGACCGGACATAAACGACAGCAATGATGACTAAGAACAGCCAAGGAAGTCTAAGGAAACCCCAGATCAAACGGGGCTTTGTAAACTTCTGTGGAAGTCAGCACGTGAAGCTAATGACTGAATACCAAGTGTTTTACTCTGGATGTTAAATTATTCGGAGGGCCTCTTGTCCTTGGAGGCCACCACAATGGGGGTAGGTACTGAACCCTATATTGACTGAAAAAACCCTGCAAAGACTGAATTTTCCTTGAAACCGCAGAATCCAATTTCTTCTCTATGTGCCATAGGAGTTTTGGATGGAAACTAGGAAAAATACTTACATTTTTTGCATACTTGAGTTTTGTGGTCTGAAAATTTTTAAAAAATCTTAGCAGGAGTTGAAAGAGAGGGAGGAGAGTTTGAAATGGTCAGTTATTCCCTCTGGAAGGGAAAAAAATGGTTTTACCACATAAATAATTTTTCTTCCTAATATACCATTTACTTCTTTAATCATAATTATTGTCTATAAGGGCTTATAATATGTAGAATGTGATGTAAAATACTTTATGTGTTTCATTCCCCACATTTTTCTATGCGGTATAAACAGTTATGATAATTTCATTGGTGAAAAAACAAAAGTATAGAATATATTAAATAATTTGCCAAATGTCTCAGAGCAGAATCCACTTTTTTCCACCTGTATTTGTGACTAGAACATGTTACACATAGATCAGGAATCTAGGCATGAAGAATCTTACTATCTTCTTCAAGATCACAGAAGCCATCCTTCTTCCTTCTAAATCCAAGAGGCTCTTTTGACTAAGACAGGTTGAAAGAAAATTCAGAGTTTCAAATCCCTAGCATCCTTCTCTTTCCTCAGCTCTACACAGCTTTCTCATAAGAGTGTTACCTTGGACTTTAACAGGTGTGGTCCCTGAAGGGGTGAGGAGAGTAATGCACAAAGATGGCCCTTCCATGGCCAAAGAAATTCTCATGAGGACGCACATGCAAGGCAGTATGATTCTTTTTTGTAGGGTTATGTTTCTGATCCACAAGACTGATGAGTGCCAAAATCAGCTTCCCTTCATTCTTGCCTCACTCTGGTTACCTCAAATGCCTAGTTGATTTCAGCTCAGCACACAGCATCTGTACCAATAGAGTGATTGATGAAGCTGGAAGCAAGGCTGCATTCGAAGGTGACCTTAGCGACCCGCATTTCTGGGGCTGCTCCATTAGAGCTGAGCACGGTTCCCTGGGTTTCTGCGATGCTCTCATTTGCCAGAGACTGATAGGAATGTGCAGTCGCTCACCGTGTGAGGGGAAACATGCTTCTCATTCAGCAAGAATGCGGGTCCATCCACAGAGTTTACAGCATGGTTGCATTTGAAGTTCAGCCCTAGAACTTTGTGGCAGTAAAAGTGGTCATGATTTATAGGAAAATGTCCCTCGGCTGTCTCCTCTTTTATAAAAGCCTTTTACAACTCTCATTGAATATAAATCAGAATGTATGCAGCCAACAAAATGATCGTTTTGGCATAACATTTGCAAGACAAAAAGAAATGGGCTAGAATTGTCTTGGCTTTTTATTGAAGACAGATATTACAGGAATTTATTGCTGATCCAAGATCAATATTCTTCTCTTTAAAAATAGGTATGAGTCAATTTATGTCTTGGGTAAAATTCCCAATTAATTAAAGCAGTCATTAAAGAATTTACCCACAGGTAGTGAGGGTGCCAGGCTTTTGTTGTTCGAAATTTAGCTCAAAGTGTTTTTCTTTCAGTTTTTGCCTTTCTAAACCATATTCTTAGATATCCCAAGCTTTAAGCTACCTCCCTATTTCATTCTAATAGGAAGAGAAAGGGTGGGACTCCAAAGGACTGATTTGCTGAATTCATTTTGGAGATACATCTGGAAGAATGATGCTATAAAAAGACTATCAGAAGGTTCTGAGAAAGGAATTCAGACAACTGGTAGAAAAATTTGGCTTTTTTTCCTGGCAACTGCCCTTACCTCGACCCCTGATTCCCCACTGAAATACTGCTTTTTTAGTGCCACATACTGGGGGAGGGGGAGGCCATGAAATATATTATTTTAAGAACTATTAAATGAACCAGAACGAACTCATCCTAGACAAGGAACATCATCCGAGAACATGATATCTGCAGTGTGGAAGAGGAAATACACCTGTTGTGTGAAGTCTTGGTGGTCTGATGTAATGTTAACAGGAAGACCTTACATTCATGAACTCCACAAAATATTTATTGAGTGTTATGTGCTAAGTAAAGTTTTAGGCACTGGAAGTGCAGTGAGATAAAGTTTTGGTTTACTACAGAGAGTGCCATTTTTCTCCTTCATAGTGAACATCACTGATTCTAAATAGAATTCTTAAGTATTATTTTACATATGGTTCCACTTTTCCTTTCCATGTCCCCTGTTCTCTCTCAGTCTCTATTCATACAGACATGCAATCTCTATGGTGGCTATAAGGACCAGACACAATTCTATATTTTCCTTTCTAAATTTAACAATAAACCAATAGCTTTCTAAGAGTATTGCAATGACTTAAAATCTTTGAGTTTGCTACCATTGGGTCTTTTAAGCAGAATCTAGGTGATTATCTGGAAGAGATAGCACAGAAGTTATTTTAACGTAGATGACAGAGAGGTAGAGCTCGTTTTGGGATAATATTGAAAAAAAGCATAGTGTTAATGGAAACAGGTCTAGTGACTCAGTGTTTTTAAAGAGGTTTAAAATTAAAGCAGTATTAGAAGCAAACCAGAGAAGCTCATATTTCTCATTCCTCCCACAGGCTAATGCTGTTTTTTAGTTCATGTGTCAACATTTTTGGATGATAGTGTTTTCTATTTTTCCTAATCATTTTCTTAATAATACTATAGCTTTTTCTACCTAATAATCCTCTGATAATAAATCTTTTCTTATAGAAATTAAGTAAATTTGGTATCTTCCAAACATGTTACCACACTTATTACGGTATTAGACTAATAATCTCCAAGGAAGAGACAAAGTTCTCGGATGAAATAGTGCTAGGATTCTATTTCCCTGACCTTTTGTTAAGTAAATTATCATATTAAACAAGGGAGTAAAATTGAACATGGAATCAATAATACATTACTCTGATTAGACATATACAATTTTGTTAAAACTGTACATGTAAAAATGTCTCTGAGTTGACTTTGAACCCTTTGACCTCCATGACATGTTTGGAGCCTTGAGACTAAAAATAATATCTTACAAAATTTGCAAAATTGTATCAGCTACATAATATTTGAGCCTTCTGTGTTACCCAGTATTATGAGGTGCTATGATAGGCCCTGCTGCCCATATTAGCAAATGAGACATATGGTCCAGTGACTCGTTAAACATTTCAAATGGGTAAAAAATATAGAGAGAAAACATAGGGTCAAAGACATCAGAAGAAATTCAGTTTGAATAAGAAGGCACTGGGAACCACAGTATGATGTAAACTTGAAATAATATCCTGAAAAGCTAAAGTTATCTTGGTTTGTCTTTTTAAAGGGCCCATTTGCAGAAGAGGGACATGAACGTATCCTTGAATTTTGCTCAGTTGAGAACACATCTGGAACATAAGGTTCTCTTCTGTACACCACATGTTTTTTGAGGAACATTGGCAGATGGAAGGTGCCTAGATGTGGCTCCTGGTATGGAAAAACATCTGGAAATAATGAAAAGAAGTGAGTACATTTAGAATGACTTAAGTAGTGACACAAGAGTTGTCGTCAAATAGTGGAAGGACAGACAGATGGAAGAATACCACCTATGTTGTTCCAGATACCTGACCTAATCTTGGACCAGAAGTACAATTTAGGCTTCATATTAGAAAATATTTTCTAATGGTTCATATTATCCAAAGATAGAATGAATTCCCCTTTGAAACGTCCTGTCATTGGACGTGTTTGAAAGGATGAATAACGATCCCACTGGGGCTGTTAGAGAAAGAATTCTTGCAATTGTTGAAAGATTGAACTAGATATTTTTCTTTTCAAATCTATTATTATTGTTATAATGGGTGTTCTATAAGTAAGCTATGTGGCCAGAAATGCTTGCAGTACCTGTAGGTATGTTGGAGGAACAATACTATGCAGAAATTATACTGTAAGGCTATCTGGCACAAGGAGTGATGTAGATGGCCCTTTGCAAAGGGGCTGTAACGTAGCAATGGTAACACCATTGATGGTAGACAGCACAACATCTGACTACACTCCAGATTTCCTAGACCATGGATCCAAGCTTTTTCTCTAAGAAGATTCTCCTAATTTCCTTATGGTTCTTTGAAGTAAAAGACAGATGGTGACATCAAAGGAAATAACAGGTGTGTGAAGAAGGAATTTTGCTTCTACTTTCCTATCACAACTATGTGTCAGAGGTTATTAAAGGGGGATGATGTCTATAACTTTCTAGACATTTCCTTTACTAACACACACCTGGTGGGCTGAGAGGGCTGATATGTGACAGTGTTAGAAGACAACGTGATGTAGCTGATCAAGCATTACTCAGGGTGTGTGACTTCCCTGACATTTATAATAAGCTAACTCATCATCAATTCCATATCCATGGGATGCACAGTGGTGTCCCTACTTCGCATGGGCCTCCCTATTCCTAATTTCCTGTGCTTTCTCTATTCCAAGTTTTACTCTTTTCACTACCCTTTTCTGATACAGATGTGGAACAGAATCCCCATTCTTTTCATAGAAGAGTTGTGAGTGGAGTAAATTGTTCCAAAAGTTTGAGATGATAAAGAACACTTCCATAGAGATACATAGCAATTATTTGACGACTGAGTTTAGGCAATTCTTTGTTATAAAAAAAATCTTCCAGGAAATTTGCTTGTGGGGATTTCTCACAGGAAACATTTCTTTACAGTATGCAGGCCACTGCAATGTTGTCCAGCTCCCTCCTTCTTCTTTGTTCGTCTTCCATCTTCCTTATTTCTTCTAACTTCAAATCTTGTTTTCTTCTTAATCAGAGCAGGTAAGCTTCTCCTCTCAATCAAACCATCATGTTCTCACCTTTCCCAGCTTAAGTGGCCAGTTGTAGTACCTTTATGCAAAGAGAACTCTCCAAGTGGATTCAAGGTGCCAATGGGTAAAATATTTTTTTCTATCAATTTCTATTTGTGGTCGCTTGAATGGGAACTTCTAATCACTATACCATTCAATCTGAACTGTTGATCATTGAAGGAAGAGAGTTCAATGGAAGGAACATGAGATCAGAAGTAAAAATGCCTATATTTTGAATACCTGCTTTGCCATTCAATGGCTATATAATTACCTCGGACAAGTGACACAGCCTCTGTGAGCCCCTTTGTCCTCACAAAATGGGGATGACTTCCAACTTAGAGGATGATTATGAGGAATTATTTGAGCACACGGAGACAAATTGCCCAATTAAGTACTTGGCATGTGCTAATCTTTCAGTAAATGTTTATTTGTGAATATTTGAAATCCATTTTTGTTCTTTCCAGCTTCTTCTCAATATCTTATGACCATGTCCTGATCTATAAGTGCTATTGAACATGCAGACAGAGATTAAAAAACAAGAATGGCTTATAGACAAGTTCTACTCTTTCTTATATATTCCAAAATCAAACTCCTGTATTATTGTACACCCAAACAATGGAGTTAAGGAGCCAAATTCTAACAAAACTGAAAGCAGAATCACCATTGACAGAGCTTGGGAGGACCCTGGAAGATTTGAAATGTTGGGGTTGTGTAGAAATATTCCACACTCTGTTATTAATGTGTCCCTCAATTGTGGCAGCTGATGCAGTATTTGAGGTGTGGCACAGAGCATATGCTAAGAGAATGATGTCAAGCAGGGTAAAAGGTTGGAATTTAAGTAGGACACGGGCCTGGTCTTCAGCAGCCCTCTAGAAATTCTAATGAATTTGATAATGGAAAAAGAGTGCTGTTTAGAGCTAAATCTCAAAAATTATGTCTGTCTCCTCTTTGGCAGTTTTTTTCTTTAACAGATCTTTTCTGTCTCTTACTCACAGAATGGCTGACATCAACATCAGATCAAGTTGGATTTTCATGCATATAAAATACACTGACCTAATGGGATGTGAAAGAGCTGGCTTCAGAATAAATCTTTGTTGAAAGACACTTGAATTACATTAAAAATGGAAGTGAAACAAAGTCGAATTTTATGGTGTTGGCTCACAAACCCTGTCCTGCCCCAGTCATGGAATGACCCAAATAAGGTGGAGAAGACCAGAATCAACCAATCCCACTAGATGCATTTCAGCTGTTTGATCACGTGGGTTGATTCCTCTTTTTAATATATGTATTTTAATTTTTATTTATTAATATTTATTTTTCTAATAAGATAAATTTCCCCTCAAAATACTAACAGGAGTTAGCATTTAAATATAAAACTATGAGTTTAAATATAGAACTCTGCAGGAATAGGTACAATATAAAGTTTCTGATCATTACTATGCTGTTTCATTTAATGTGTAAAATTCCTTCCTGTTTTCAAATTGGTCTTCTAAAATCTCATTTGGACATGAACTAAGGTGGAGTAATGATGGTGGGAGAGAGATACAGGGTTGAGGGGAGTAAAGGGGAGAAAAAAATGGGATAACTGTAATAGCATAATCAATCAAATATATTTTTAAAAAAATGTCATTTGCCTCAGTTGTCAATCCACTATAAATGGGGTATTATTCCTAAACTATAGTGGAAGGTAATGTAACTCAGAGAGGTGAGGAGATTCACCTAATCCATAAAACAACATAGCTGCTTTCTTCTAGAGCTAAATTCCTGGCCAACCTAGTTTGGGTAGTGGTAAAAGAAAATATGGTTTTGGTCCTAGAGGGTAGATTTTAATCTCTGTTCTCTCCCCAAGACTACAGCCTCATGGTAACCTTCATGCTGTTGTCAGATGTAGCACTAACAGGAGCCATTTCCACTTCCTACAATAGCTCCTGAGCCTTCATGTTTCTATGTTGACTATTGGTGATGAAGTCCTGGGAACTTTAGTCTTCTTTAGAGTAGATTTTGCAAGGGGCTTCATTTATGAAGGGGAGATTGTGCTTTTGCTCTACTAGACAAGGCGTGCAGAAAATTAATGACTATAGGGTTCCAGTTCTCATGACTATAGAAAACCATCAAAAACCGAGTATCGTAGAATAATGAGACACACCCTCATGGACTACTATGCTCATTTAACTCTTAATTAAGCAGTTGAATGCTACTCTCTTATTTCCTTCACCCTCGTGGTGGTGTAGGAGGAAGAGTTCTCTATCAGCAAAGATAGCTACTGTAGTGTTATGTTTAGCTGCAGTAACTATGCAGAAGCCTCAGTACCCAGCTCTCAAAGAGATGTGTTTTGGAAGGCTTTGAGTAGGTAAAACTTACAACCTATATAATATGTGAATTGTCTTTTGCTATGTAACAAAAATTTTAAAATAAGTAATTTTCATACTCATGGGTCTGCAAGGTGTCTGTGGATTGATGATTCAGAGAAGCACTAAGGAAACTCAGAGAAGAAAGGTAAGAATCCTAAGTGTAGCATGCTACTTGATATCTTCACTCTGGGCTTAAAGAATATGGAGTTCCTAGCAGAGTGCATAGAAATATGTCTTTTTGAAACAGAATCTTGGACCTAATGGGTGATACATGTCTCTCTCTTTGGATAGCAGAATACTGATTCTATGTGTCAGTGAAGTATATGACTATATACATAGCAATACCCTAAAAGGTTTTCAGCTAAGGGTTTTATAAAGAGGACATAAACATTTGTTGATGTGCCTTACCCAACACTTGATAAAGACAGTTGTATGCTGTTTACACACAAATATATAAGGAACTATAAAGGGCACATATTAAATAATAGATTCAGTCTCATATTCCTCTTCACATAGAAGCTAAGGCACACAGAGACAAGTAGGTGACCATTTCCCAAGATAACCAATTGCATTGATGTCAAGTTCTGAGGAATTACAAGCATTGAGGATTATAGATCTACTAAGAGACAGCTTTCCATTCTGGTCCATGTTATTTGACTTGGACATCCTGAAGCTTCTCCAGTGGGCCCTACATCTTTGGGAGGAAGTGGCTTTTTATTGGGTAAGTCTGTATGTAAATTTCAGTGATGTAGACATTCATTGTGTGTGGTTTTATTTCAGTCCCATCCTCATTTCCTTTTTTGTTGGAGTGAATGCCAGCTGCATGTCTAGCTTGAGTGCAGTATAATAGAATCAGCAAATCATTTATTTTTCATCTTTTTCTAGTATTTTTTGTTTGCTCCTGTAGTGGCAGTGCACACCGACTCTTTGTGTACATTGCTTTTTTGCTGGAAAATATTGTATGTTGAATACATTTTCAAATAAAAATTAGGAAACAAAATGCTTCAGAGCTTACAGAGCTGGAGAGAGCTCTGTAAAGACGAAAGATATAACTTCATTCAACATCCTTTGAGCCAACATCTTACTGTTTATCACCTCACCTCCAATACTGCATGTTCTCTGGGTGTGTGTGCACATGTAGAAACATGTAACACATATCACGGAACCATGTAGTCCCTGTGTTATAAGGGGCTTATAGTGCAGAAAGCTTTATGCAGCAATAAAAACCTTTCATACCATCCCTAACTCTTCATAATGACTGATTTTACCAGAAAGGGGCACAGGAATAGGAACCTAACTATATCCTGTGTTTGAAAATTTCATTTTTTGCTCATTTCAGTTGTTAAAGATTTTCTGGTTTCATTATTTTGAGCAGGATTTCATTTCCCCACAAATTCCTCTCTGGGGTCCTAATTAAACTTTATTGGATTAAAATCAGCTATAAAAACTCAGATTTTGTAGCTTTCTGCACACCACACTGTGGATTCTTGGGATAGAACATTTGCTCAGGGGCTCCATGCTTTTAGCTCACCTGTCTATCCTTTTGGTTCTCTCGTTAACTAAACTTGAAACACCAATAGGCCTCCAGGGTAGAATATGGAGCTCTAAACAATTAACAGATGCTGACTGAAGGTTCTAAGAACACTTGGAATTTCTATGATTGGTGTTTGGGGAGTCGTAGCCAGGGCTTGCAGCCCAAGACATGTGATTGTGATTTCCCACCTCTCTTTGATGTCTGTGTTGACAGATGATGTGAAACCAGCTCCCCTGAGCCTAGTTGGTCTGAATTTACTGGATTTGCAGGTGTTTGGCTTCATCCCATTAGTGGAAAATGATACAAATGGTCTCTCAGGGCTTACTCAGTGCAGAAGGATCTCATGTATCATAGCAAACCAGCATGACCTAGTCTTCTCCCTGATTTTATCTATTTTTTTATTTAATTTTTTTCTTTCTTCTAGACCTCAAGTATAAAGCATTGAGTTAATCATATTTCCTGCAGTTTCAATGTTATCATTAGTTGCAATTCTCTACTCTTATTTTCTTCATTATCACTGATGTCTCTCCATTTTCTTCTCCCATGCATGGGTGATAACCCTAATGTTCTCAGAGATGTACGGTTCTTTAAAGAATGAATGTAGTGTTCTGTATATAGGTATTTTACATTTGCATAAATACAAGGTACTTTAAATCTTATTAACTTCAATTCTTTTTTCATCAACATTTGTTTTGTGTGTTTGTATTCTGTGTTGCTTCTGATAGCTGCTTACTAACCCATTGAATACACTCATCACTTTCTATTTATCTATCTTTCCATACATGTATACCTAGGTTGTCATCAATTCCCCACCTGCACACACATGCTGAGATGATCATTCTGTGATATGCCTCTTTATAGATTTATGGATAATCCTTTCTCGGGTATATCATCAGGAGGTTCCTAATACTTAATTACATTAAAACTTTTAATTATTCTGTTTGGATGAAGCCAACTGCTTCTGCATTAGCCTATGCTTCTATCTGAAGGTGAGTTTTCTTTCCCCATATTCATGCCAAATAAGGCATTATCCTTGGTTCGTGTCATTTCAGCCTATAGATAGTGATGCTGTCAGCTAGAAATGCATGGAGACACTCACCTGAGCCTGTAAAGTTTGTGAAAAGTCCCCTTGCCCCCAACATTTCTCAGACCAGAACCAATATTTTGACTGGACCAGCCCTCATGGTTCTTACCATGATTACAACACATACCTCAGCAACAACTGTCAGGGAACTTTGATAAAAATAAAATAAAAACAAAGTTTATTACTCACCAGTCCTGGAGGCACTCCCAGCGTCACACAGGGTCACGAGGAGGCGAAAAGAAAGAGAGAGAGAGGGAGGGAGAGAGGTGGGGGGAGAGGGGGGAGGAGAGAGAGAGGGAGAGAGGGAGAGAGAGGCTCTTAACAGGCAGCACATGTATGGGTCTTCCTTCTTATTCATTCAGCCACCCTGTGTATTTTGACTGGAGCACTTAGTCCACTTACATTTAAAGTAATTATTAAAAGGTATGTAGTTATTGTTATTTTATGCACTGTTTTCTGATTATTTTGTGGTCCTTTTCTTACTTCTCTTGTACATTGATGATTTTCTATAGTGGTTTGTTTGCATTCTTTTCTCTTTATTTTTGGTTGTTCTCTTTAAAATTGATGGTTGCTTGAGTTTGAATGCATTCTAAAAGCACTGCAATTTTAATCGATCCCCCAGTTGTGTGTTTTTGTCATATTTTACATTTTGTGTGTGTATGTACCCTTTCATTTATTATTGTATTTACACATGACCTTGCTACTTTTGTTTTTTAACCTTAGTATTATTTTTATAATTGGTCAATCTTCTACTTTCCCTAAGTGTTTGCCTTTATCGGTGAAATTTTTTATTCCTAAATTTTCTTATGTTTTAGTTTTAGTTGAGTTTTAGTTTTCTTTTCCACTTAAAGAAGCCCACTGAACACTTCTTGAAATGCTGGATTGGTGGTGATAAATTCCCTTAGCAAAAGCTTGTCTGGGAAGTTATCTCTCCGTCAATTCTGAGTGATAGCCTTTATGAGTAGAGTGTTGTTCATTGTTTTACCTTTCATCACTTAGAATACATTGTGCTATTCCCTTTTGTCCTGAAATATTTCTGTTGAAAAATCAGCTAACAGTCTTATGGGGAGTCCTTTGTACGTAACTAGCTGCTTTTTCTTTTCTGTTGAGTTGTTTAGGTTTCCTATGTTAATTATATTCTCTACAAATAATGGCAGTTTTATCTCAATCTTTATATCTTTATTCCTTTTTCTTTTCTTTTAGAGCACTCCTCAGCTCAAAACCCTACAATGGCTGCCCACCTGACTCGGATTGAAGCCAACATCCTTGCAATGCCTAGGATGACTAATAGTGCCCCCACCCTCAGGTGAGATGCTTTCCACAGTGCTCCAGGAACAAGGAACACCTACAAATCCTGAAACTTGCCAGGCACAGTTTGCCTCAAGGATCAACTGCACTTGCATGAGCTGAGAGTGGGTGCTTCCTTAAATTTTGCGACCTCAGCCCCTCTCTTGCCTCCCACTAGTCAAAGCTTTGTCTTACACTTAATTTTTTTGTCTTCTTGGAGCACTTTTATCTCAAATATCTGCATGACTCACTCCCTTCCTTCTTTCGAGTCTCTGCTTAGATACCTCCTTCTCAGGACATTTAAAATGGACACTGCATAGCTATCCAAGCACTTTCTAACCATCTTCCTTGTTTTATATTTAACACAATCTGTGACACATATCAATTTATTTATTTACTTCTGTGTTTCCCCACTAGGATATGACATCTATACAGGCAGGCATTTTTATTCCTGCTTGCTGCTTTGCTTACTGCTATATCCTCAATGTGTATGACTGTTTCTGGCAAAGAGAAGGGTCCCAATAACTACTTGTTGAAAAGCCAATGAATGAATAAGTAAATACATGTTATTGACATTATTGTCTTGGTTTAGATTAAAAAACAATTCATCTGACATTTGTCAAATTATATGAGAATTATGGTAAGTTTTTCACATTTAGCCTTTATCAAATGAAAGATGTTAGCTCTGATGTATCCAACATTATTTGTTAATGTAAATAACAGAAAATAAATTCAGTTAAAAAAAATCTCTAAGCATACAAAAAAGATATTAATCTCTAAGTAAAAATGGATCTACCCATATTAGAATAAAGTGCAAAGGAAGTGATAATAGTGGCTATCTCTGAATTGA
>VMDR010012758.1:0-26040 GCA_007922815.1 Macrotus californicus | reverse complement strand
CTTCCATTCTAAATGACAGCTTGGCTGGATAGAGTATTCTTGGGTGTAGGTCCTTGCTTTTCATGACTTGGAATACTTCTTGCCAGCCCCTTCTTGCCTGCAAGGTTTCTTTTGAGAAATCAGCTGACAGTCTGATGGGCACTCCTTTGTAGGTTACGGTCTCCTTTTCTCTTGCTGCTTTTAACATTCTCTCTTTTATCTTTCATCTTGGGTAATGTAATAATGATGTGCTTTGGTGTGTTCCTCCTTGGGTCCAACTTCTTTGAGATTCTCTGAGCTTCCTGGACTCCCTGGAAGTCTATTTCCTTTGCCAGATTGGGGAAGTTCTCCTTCATTATTTGTTCAAATAAGTTTTCAATTTCTTTCTCTTCCTCTTCTCCTTCTGGCACCTCTATGATTCAGATGTTGGAACGTTTAAAGACATCCTGGAGGTTCCTAGACCTCTCCTCATTTTTTTGAATTCTTGTTTCTTCATTTTGTTCTGGTTGAATATTTCTTTCTTTCTTCTGGTCCACACCATTGATTTGAGTCCCGGTTTTCTTCTCATCGCTGTTGGTTCCCTGTACATTTTCCTTTATTTCACTTAGCATAGCCTTCATTTGTTCATCTAATTTGTGACCAAATTCAACCAATTCTGTGAGCATCCTGATTACCCGTGTTTTGAACTGTGCATCTGATAGGTTGGCTATCTCTCCACTGCTTAGTTGTCTTTTTTCTGGAGCTTTGCTCTGTTCTTTCATTTGGGCCATTTTTGTTGTCTCAGCACACCTGTTACATAGTAAGGGGCAGGGCCTTAGTTATTCACCAGGGCAGGGCAACCCACGTCGCTGTGCTGTGATGCTGTTTGTGGGGGAGGGTTCCGAGAGGGAACAATGCTGCTTCCTCTGCTCTCTGCCAGTGATACTCAATTTTTCACCTGATAGATTTACTAAGAATTATAACAAATTGTAAATGTGATTTTTTTTAATATAAGATTGAGTTTCTTTAAGAGGTAAGAGAGTAGCTAATCATTTGTTGAGCTTTTACTGTGTACCAGGTGCTTTACATATATTATTATAATATACTATGTTATTATATATTGTATATAATATTACATTTAATATAATGTATTAGTATATATATTATCTCTAATCCATTCAACTACTCTACACAGTAAGCATCCTTATCTGCATTTTCTGTAAGAGGGCACAGAGCTAAATAACTTGCCCGGGAGTCACACTAACAAATGGTAGGGTAACTGAGTCAGTGCTCCCTGCAGGGAGTCATGCTATTTCCCCAAGTCACAGCCACCAGTAGGGACTGCTACAGATGCATATTTCTAATCACTTCTATAGTTATAATTAAGTGATTAGTATGAAACCCATCCCAGAGAGTGAAATCACAAGGGCAGAGCATGTTCTTTGTTCACTAATATATTTCCAATGCCTGGCACATTGTAGGTGCTCCATAAATATTTATAGGGAGGAAGGAAGGGAAGAAGGGAGGAAGGGAAAGGGAGGGAAGAAGGAGGGGGTGGGAGGAAAGACTTGAATTAGGAGGGGGAAATGAGGAAGGGAGGGAGGGAGGGAAGGAAAAAGGAGGGAGGGAGAGAGGGTGGGGAGAAGGGAAGGAGAAAGGAAAGAGGAAGAAATTGGTGAAAGCTTCCAGGTGTTGTTACACATCAGTGGGTCATTGGTTTTAACCAATGAAACAGCTCCACTAAGAATTTGATATAAAGAATAGGAAAAAACTAAATTATACTTGTTATAGTCAATACTACAGATTACAAATGAATATAAAAAAGGAGAAAATCTTTTGTTCCCAAGTTTTAAAACTTTTTTATTTTTATATTTTCTACAAATCTTATCTATAGATGGGAATTATCTTATCTATGGGAATCAAACCAGTGACCTTTTGGTTTGCAGGCAAGCATTCAATCCATTGAGCCACACCAGCCAGGGCAAGATTTCTTTATTTCTAGTTATTCTCTACACCAGCATTCTGGCAAAAATGCTTCACACAAAGATATACTTGGTCATGATGGAATCCTGAAAGACTTGCCTATCTGCAGAGTATCAACAAAGGTTTCCTCAGTTGTCCCCAAACTTCAGGTTTTAAAAGAACCCCCTTGAGAGCTGCTTTTTCATGCTGATCTCATGCCTGACTCCAGCCTCCCCACTGAGTCCTGATTAGGAAGATATACAGTGAGGTCTTGAGACACATTCTTAGGAATCACTCCCAGAGGTCCGAGGACCACACTTTTAGATCCACCACCTCATCTTGAAAGTGTTTGTGACTAAAAATGTCAGTCTTTTCTCTAAGCTCCCACTGCCATGTTTGCCTCATGAAGTAAGAGGAGGGCTGACCTCAAGGTGACTGACCAATCTGTCAGCGAGATTCCTGGGGAAGATGCTGCTCTCGGCACTTCACTCCAATGCGATGGCGTGAAGGAGATCCTCTCCCAGATTACACGGCCAGTGCCAGGTCAGGCCAGGAGGGAATGAGGCTGTGACTTACTGATCACCTTGCCCTTTCAACATCTAAATGGCCCGACCCACTACTGACCCCAGACTCATGGTCTAAAAAGCATTTGAAAGAATTTAGGAAAATCGACAGAGGTAAAGGAGACAAAATAAGTGCTGCTAATATGCTGCAGTCACTGTCAGGCAGAGTAAGTTCTTTTAGGGACATCTTTCTTCTAATTACTTTGGGCATAGACTCTTCACCATTACCATCTCCATCATTATCAACAACAATCATAATAATCAATAGTAATTGATCATGGTATCTCCCCTGCCAGATACATCAAACTAAAAATTTTTTACACAACAAAGGAAATCATCAACAAAATGAAAAGACAACCTACTGAATGGGAAAACGTATCCCCCAATACATCTGATAAGGGGTTAATAGCTAAAATTTATTTAAAAAGCTTATAGAACTCAACACCAAAAAACCCCAAAAGATCCAATTAAGATATGGACAAAGGACCTAAACAGACTTCTCCAAAGAGGATATACAGATGGTCAATGGACATATGAAAGGATGTTCAATGTCACTAATCATCAGAGAAATGCAAATTAAAACCACAATAATATACCACCTCACACCTGTCAGAATGGCTGTCATCAATAAATCAACAAACAATAAGTGCTGATGAGGATGTGGAAAAAAGGGAACCCTCATGCACTGTTGGTGGGAATTCAGATTGGTGCAAACACTGTGGAAAACAGTATGGAGTAACTTCAAAAAATTAAAAATGGAATGCATTATGACCCAGCAATTCCACTTCTGGGAATACAGTATAATCAAAGAAATCTGAAACACTAATTTGAAAGAATGTATGTACCCCTATGTCCACTGCAACATTATTCACAATAGCCAAGAACTGGAAGCAGCCCCAGTGCCCATCAGTGGACTAGTGGATAAAAAAGCTGTGGTTCAGTTACACGATGGCATACTGCTCAGACCAAAAATGAAGGAGTTCTTACCTTTTACAACAGCATGGATGGACATGGAGAGTATTATGCTAAGTAAAATAAACCGGTCAGAGAAAGACGAGTACCATGAGATTTCACATATATGTGGAATCTAATGAACAAAACACACTGAAAAACAAAGTGGAGACTGACTCATGGATAGAGAACAGACTGCCAGCTGTTGGGGGCAGGGGTGTTGGGGGCTAGGTGAGAAGGGTGAAGGGATTAAGCAAAGAAAAAAATAAAAAGACTCATGGACACTGATGAGAGCGCGGTGATTGCCAGAGGGAAAGGAGGAATCAGGGGATGTAGACAAGGGTAAAGGGGAATAAATGGCAATGAAAGAAGACTTGACGTGTGGTGATAAACACACAATACAGTGCACAGATGGTGTGTGGTGGAATTGTGTGCCTGAAACCTATATAATTGTATTAACCAATGTCATCCCAATAAATTCAATAAAGAATATATTTACTGAGCACTCAAAGAATGCATCTTAGATTTATTAGGAGAAAGAGACCCTGAGTGTTATAGTTTTCCATTCCATTTCCAGACCTTTGGGCAAAAGAAAAGTTGGTGATCTAGAAGAAGTTTTTAAAATGTTTTTGAGCATTGCCGAAACTAAGAATTGCAGTTTGCACTTTCTCTGCCAGTCGCAATGCTAGAACATGGCCACATGGTCTCCTGTCCTCAACAGTTGTTGAGAAATTGTCGAAATCTATTGTTCTCAACAATTCTTTGGTGTTGATAGGGTTCTCGCTCACACTTTCACAGAGAATTCTTTCTACTCTCTGCTGAGGAGAGCACAGAAGCACAAGAAGGAAGTGGCCCAAAATGATCCTGGTTCCCCTTTCTGAGGCCTCCAGTGTGTCAGAGCCTGACAAAAGTTTAGCTTCTGAGTGGGAGAGGTAGCCTGGGAAATAGCTCAGATACTGAAGCACTGGGGTTTCCAACAAGATGTCCATGACTTCCACCCACAGACCATCAAGAACCCTCTTGGAACTGAACAAGCTAAGTTTACGTCCAGTTGCAAAGAAGGAAATACACACAACAGAGGGAGCTGTTAGAATGTGCTGCAAGAAAGTGTTTATTCCAGGATTTGGCTTGTGTTGGGTGACTGAGGGAGGGCTCTGGACCACACACTGATGGAGAGCAGGTAACTGCAATTCTTGCGCATCAGGCAAGGGGAGTAAGCTGAGGCTACAGCAGCAGCTGTGTTACAGCAGCAGCTGCGTCTCAGCAGCCTGAACAGGGTGTGTTTGGTGGGTTTGGTTGTTTTTGTGCCTTGTACAGTGTTCTTGCTCTGTGTCTGTCCAAACACAGTTACGGAGGGGTCTGGCTTTTGTCTTGATCCACTGCGGCCACAGTGGTCTTGTCTGATGTGGGTGTTGTGTGGAATTGTTTTTGTTCAACAGGAGGACACCATGGCCAGGCAATGGGTGCAGCCTGCAGACAGGGCCCGTCCGTCACCTTCTCAGGGAACCTCAGGACATTGTTCGAAATGACTATCCCCCACATTCCAGCATATAGGTCGCTCTTTTGAACCCCATCTTCTTTCCTCCCAGGTACGCAGAGGCCATATGATCCTGTGATTGAGAACAGAGACTCTGTTCCCATGCCGGGGAGGCTGGAATCCCTCTGTCACTTATTAGCTATGCGGGAGCCTGAACAAATGACCTGTCCTCGCTGTGCCTCATTTTTTCTCACAAAATGGGGAGAACAAAAAGGATCTATATTGCAGAGCTGCAGCAAGGCTTTCGGGACAGCGCCCAGCACAGAGGACGTGCTGCATCATTACCAGCGTCACCAAACATCCAGTCAGTTCTCAAGTGCTCGGCTGATTGCAGGAGTCTCCAGCTGCTGTCATTTCTTCTGTGGGTGCTGCACGCTTTCCCCACACTAGTCCTCTTTGAAAGTTCTTTTCCTCACGTTCTGTTGAGTGACTTGTCCCACACTCACTCTTGTCGATCGAGCATGTACTATGTGTCAGGCACTGTGTTGAGCAGGAATTTCACAGCATTTTGTTCCATTCCCCTGCAAGACAGCAGGCATTTGCATTCCCGTTTCACCACTTACTAGAAAACTGAAAAAAGAATATAAGGCCACTAAGGACAGATGGTTCGTAAGTGGCAGAGCTGGATTCAAATGCGAAACCATCTGACTCTCAAATTCTCCTCTCTGCACTCTGCCTCCCTCTGAAGTCACCACTCCTCAGCCCGGCACTGAGGATTTGCAGTGTCCAGCTCCTGCCGGCCCTTCCAGCCTGACCTTAAAAATCTCCCAAAGAACTGAAGTGTGTTAAGGGTCCAGCAGGTCCATCTGGCAGGCTCAGGGGAAATTGAGAAGCAAAGGCAGTTTAAATCTTTTGGCAAACTAAAAAATGCATACCTAAATTAAGACACGGAAACAGCATCCATTTACTGACAAATATCTTCTGGAGTGTCATAAATATTGAGAGAAAAGGAGTGGGCAGGAAGCAGCCCCCACCAGAGATCAAGGGTTGGCTGAATCTTCAGTGACAGCCCAGATTTGGACAAAGAGAGGCTCTTCGTTTAAGACTTGATCTCAGCACCACACCTTCTCTGACGTTTCTCCGGTCACCTCCATACCAGATGGCCCTTCATTCTGCACTCCTGAGCTGTGCTTGCTCCTTCCTCTCTGGGCACTTCCTCTCTTCTCCCCTCACCACTTTGTAAGTGCTGGGCAGCAGAAGCCTTGTCTTTTTTTACCTTGTATAATCACCCAGCGATACCCCCTCCTACTTCCACACACACAGGCGCACGCATCCAGCACCACGCCTTCCGCAGCTACAGGTGGCCACACTGGTATGCTGAACCAACGAAGCCAAAGTCCCCAACTCTCACCCCAGTTTTACCATCTCATGAGCTCTTTCGGCACCGTTCCGCCAGGCTGCACCAACCCCAGGCTGGGCCCTACTGGTCCAAACCGGTCCCCAGAAGATTCTGTGATGTAGCTCCCTCCTCTGTGAAGAGGTGGGGGCGGCGCAGCCACAGTTTCCTCCTATGCCTGCATAAGAGTCGTATAAGTCACCAGTGAAGCTCATTAGAAGGGGCATCCTCGGGTTGGATTCTTCTCCCAGGGAGTCTGACACAGAAGGTGGCAGCAGAAATCTGGGTTTTTATATGTGTCCTAGGGGACTCGGAAGCAGATGGTCACTGGGCTGCTCTCGGAGAATCCCTGGCTTGGGTGACCCAGCTAGTTCCTATCTAGAATCTAAAAGGGAGAAGGCTGGCAGTCCCTGCGTTTGGGGCTGGTGAAGGCGTCCGTGTGTGGACAGGCTTCTCTGAAGCACAAACACATTTTAACTTTCAGAGCCATCCGCTTGCAACCTGATGACTCTCGGAGAGGGAGGCTGTGGGAGGAACCAGCACCAGGCCCCCACTTGAGGAGGTGGTGCTTCCCCAGGGCCCGCCTGCCCCACTGTGCTGCAGGGCTGGTTCTGATGAACTCCCCTGCTGTTTTTGTTTGTTTGTTTGTTCTTCACAAGAAGGGTTTTCTATTTCTGCTGAGGGCCCTCTGGCGAAGGCACCCAGTTTGGGAAAGGCTGCATTTGCTAAACCCTGGAAGGCTCCAGGCTCCAGAGAGGGATCAATATCCCCATGGTCTGGGAGCAGGCCTTTGTAGTGTCGACTTGCTGTTTGTGTTTCAGGCTCTAAGGGCGGTCTGCTCCTAATTAAAGGCATAAATGCTTTAATTCCTGGCCTGAGGGCTTCCCATAGCGCATTAGCATTAGCTATTAGGAAGGAAATGGATTGTAATCCCTTTAATATAAACTTGGAGGAACTCGAGGGCTTCTGGTTTGAGAGAAGAATTTCCTCCCATGATTTAACAATATTAACACTCTGAATTTGCATAGACAGAAACTTGGGGCCCAGCATTCCCTCCAGGAAAAGCCAAGTGGAATCTTGCATTCAAATGAATGAAGGCTGCAATAATTAAACTGCAGCATGCTAGACCACATGCCTAGTCACTGCGCATGCTCTTCTTTAGATTTCCCATCTAATGCTGTGCATGCGCACTGGGCCAACTATGTGCTCAATAAAAAATGAAGGTTTGGAGGTGAATATCCTCACTGGAGGAAGAGGGGAGGACCTGGTAGAGAGCCTAAGGTGTACCCTGTGCTTCGTGGACACTGCATGGAATCCTGTCCGCCAGTCTTTGTGTGTGTGTGCATTTTAACGTTTGCCACGCTGGAGCCACGCTTTTACAAACACACTCTTACCACTTTCTACATTACAGTTTAGTTTATCTTACTCCACACAATCTGAACCCAACTCTCGTATGTGATTTAGACCTAAAAACAAAAGCAGGATTTGCTTTCTGGTTTATTTTTCATCATTTGTAAATATTGAAAAGATCTGTCCTCACGCGCTGCTGGGACAGCAAGAACCATGAGCAGCTTTCCTGTGTCCTGTGCTTTGGAAAAATAACATTATCACACTGTAAAAACTTAAAAAGTGGTAGGTGCAACGTGACACGTTTCAGTGTCTCAATGTTTCAGTGCGAACTTACAAAGGGTTATAACTGTGTCGTTGTCAGGGTGCAGGAAGCGTTTCAATTCCAGGACACTGAGGCTCCTGAGGAAGGTGGCCTGCCCATACTGAGTCACCTTGTTCCTGCAGGTTGTCGCATGAACGTTGTTGCATTAGTCTGGAAGCAAAGAGATTCAGCAGAGACCCAATCGCAGTTATTACGGGAAATCACTACTTTAGTTCTACCACCTTGAACTTGTTGAGACTGCTTCAGCTGTAAGTTACATAAAAGCAACTGAAATTGGCTTTAGCAAGAAAATAAATATATTGGCTCGCATAAACTCCAAATTCTTTATGTAGTCGAGCTTCAAGCATGGTTGTATCCAGACGCTCGGTGCCCTGGTGATACAGTCGCTGCCTGTCTCCATCTCTTGGGTCTTGTTTTCCCTGCTAATTTTATTCTTGGCTGACTTCCCTTCACACAGTGCAAGGATGGCTTCAGGAAGCTCCAGGCTCACGTGGTTCTTAGTGTCCACTATCTCAGAGAGAACCTCTTCCCCAGCAGTTGGGGATGATGCTCATTAGCCAGCTTTGTTCATTAGCTTCTCCCTAAATCAATACTGTAGTCTAGAAGATGGAATATTCTGGGGACAACATGCCCATTTGCATGGGTGGTCAGCACCACCCAAACTACATGCTTCCTAAAGAAAAAGAGGGGAAAAAAAACATGATTCTTGAGGTTCTCTACAGGGACACTGGCTTCATATCCTTGTGCCCTCCCCACACCTCCTGTTCCCTTCTTGCTCCAGGCTGTCCTATCTCACAGGCTTTGAACTTGCTGAGTCCTGTGGTAGAACACCTCCTCCTCCGGGTCCTGGCATGGTTGGCTCTTCCCGTACCTCAGATCTCTGCTTTCACAGCACCCGTCCAGAGAGCCCTTCCGGACTCCAGTCTCAAGTGCCCACTTCGACTTCCATGCTCTCACATGTCACCGTCTGCTGCAGGGTAGATGCTTATTAATTCTACTTTGAGTTTTGCTCTCGTCGGAATGTGAGCTCTGTGCAAGCAGAGATTTCCACCTATTTTGTTCCTTGTTGAATCCACAAGGTCTACAACAGTGCCAGACACACATTTAAGTGTTCAAAAAATATTGATTAAATAAATGAAAGGAGTCTATGGTGACATCTGGCCAGAGATCAAGAAGAGCTTCATGGAGAAAGTGGCACTTAAATAGACTGGCATTTAAAAAACTGTAAAGAGCATAAAATTTACAATTTTGGAAGAATTTTTATGAGTTTATTTAAGCCAAAACTGACAATTGCTGGAAAGCACGATGTCAAATGTTTCCCTCACTCTGACCATTTTTAAGGCACAGTTTATCAGCATTAAGCACATTGACAATGTTGCACAGTCATCACCACCATGCATTTCCAGAATGTGCTCATCTTCCCACACTGAACCTCGGTATCCACTGAACACGTACTGCCCGCTCCTCCCTCATCTCAGCCCCTGGTGACCGCTATTCTTTCTGCCTCTGCCACTTTGATGACTCCAGGTTCCTCACAGAAGTGGCATCATAAAACTTTTGCCCTTTATGGCTATTTCACTTTTTTAAAAGTTATATTCTATTGATTGTGCTATTATAGTTGTCCTGACTTTTCCCCCTTTGCCCCCTCCACCCAACACCCTATTTCACTTAGTATAACACCCTATATCACCCTATTTCATGGTTTGTGTATGTTGTAGAATGTGTCTGTACATTATTTTTTAAGGCTGAATAGTATTCTGTTGTCTGTATGCACCACATTTTGTTTATCCATTCACCTGTGGAACACTTCGCTTGCTTCCACTTTTGGCTGTTGTGAGTAGTGCTCCTATGAGCATGGGTGTGCAGGCACCTACTCCAGCCCCTGTGTTCAGTTCTTTTGGGCATATACCCAGAGGTGGAATAGCTGGGTTGTACGGCTAATTCTGTGTTTAACTTTTGGAGGAACTGCCAAACTTTCCGCAGCTGTTGCAGCACTTCCCATTCCCACCAGCAATGCTGGTTCCAATTTCAAGGGTTCCAATGACTCCATTTCCTCACCAACACTCCTAATGAGTGTGAAAGAGGGTGGAATTTTGACATCGGGAAGAAGGGGACGAGGCAGCCTTTCAGGCCACAAAGGCCTGAATGTGTCACGTTATGCGGTAGATCCGGTCACACACAGTCTGATGTTATAATTCACATGGGGCTCAGTTTGCCTCCCTCTCCTGGAAATAGACTGATTCTGTAGCATGTTGGAAAGCCACTGCCTTGTGGGTATCTTCTGATGCTGAGTCAGAGTTCATGTTGGCTCGGGTGTGCTGGGACACCAGTGTCTCTCTGTGAGAAAGGGTGAGCCAGGGACAGGGGAACTGACATGCAAAAGGTCCTAATCACAATGGCCAGGGGTGGTGACCAAAACAGCCTGCATCATATAGGTCAGTGTTCATCTCAAAGACAGGTGTGGCCGTGTGACATTCAATCCTCTCCAGTCAGCAGGGGCACCTGGAGTTGGATGGGCAAGAATATCAGTTTTCTCTTGGCAGAAGGACAGGTAGGTGCTGTGTGCGCTGTGGCTGGTCCCCAGCCCCAAGAGAGGAGCTGTCTAAACACAGAAAGAAGGGACACAAGGGCCTGCTGAGGCCTGGCGATCACAGCCTTCTGAGTGCAGTGAGGCTCAGGGTGGGGCTCCATGGGAATGAGATAGTGAAGGGCCAATCAAGAACCTCAGGGCCCATGAACACAAGCTAGGGTGAGCTCAGGGAACTCCCCAGTGCCCTAGTAGTAAGGCCTCCCCACAGGACTTCAGGGCTAGGAACAAGGGGGTCTACACATTATATTGTTCAACTGGGAATATGGAGCCTCACAGTTGTCTTCCCCTGGACACCCCTGATCTCTATTAGAAAACATGGTCTGTGCTCCTAAATCAGGGTGCCCCTAAGTCCTAGGCTTGCTTCCGCTAGGTAGTTCATAGCCGTGGCTCAGTGGGATCTGTGTGCTGGAGTCAGCTTATCCGGGCTCTGAGAGCCCATTCTGTGCACATTTTCAAAACTCTGCACCAGGAGCACTGTGTTTAAAGCTCAAAACGGGCCATGGTGGCATCATTTTCACCACAGAAACTGGCAAAGCTGTAAACTGAGGCTTATTTGCTCCCTAGAGGTAATGGTCAAACATTTCCCACATCCCACTTGCCCTGCCTGGGAGGCAGACCTAGTGTTTTTGACGGCTCTCATTCCTTCTGGGTCTGGCTGCAACCCCTTTGTCCCATGGCCACTGTCCAGCAGCCCACATATGCCCGCTGTCCTCACCAACTCCTGGATGACTGAATGATGTATAGAGTGGAGTGCAGAGGCCTGGGAAGCTATGCTTGCTTGCCACCAATTGGCAGACTGGATGCTTTCCATGCCTGTGGCAGAAACAGGGCTAACCAGTTTCTCTGTGTCTAGGTCATCTGCTATGGCAGGTGTGGTGTACCCCAGACTGGTGAGTGTTGTGGATTTCTGTCCCCTGTGACCATCTTAAGATTAGGCAGCAAGCAGGCCCAAGGAACAGCCAGGTTCTTATGCTCCTTAGGGCTCCCTCTGGTTGTTACTCTTGACTTTTTGTTTTAAACAGGCAGAACAATGCCAAAGGTTTACAATTGTCTGGAGGCTCCTTTATTTATTCAGTATGCATTTATTAGGCACCTTCAGTGTGTTGGGCATTGAGCTGGGTTTTGAGGCTGCAGGAATGCCTAAGATTAGGTCCTAATCTAGTGTACTCATTAAATCAATTATAATACACTATGGCAGGTGCTATAGTGAGGAATGCAAAATGTGCTATGAAAGCAGAGGAGAGAGTTTAGTCCTTGGGTGGGAGATATGTTTGGGGGGAGAGAGTTAATCTGGGTCTTGGAGGACAGGTGAGAGTTTGCTAGTTGGAGAGATGTGCAACTAGCATTTCCACCACGAGATAGGAGAATGTGCACCAGGTGCATGTGAAGAGAGGAAAGAAGTGAGGCTGGAGAATAGAGGGCTCGGCGGGGAACGGGGGGAGACGTGGGCAAGGGCAGGAGAGGCCTGATCACAAAGGGCTCCAAATTCCAGGCCACTGAAAACCTGTGTATGGAAGAATGAGACAGATCTCTTGCTTTGTCTTTGCCCTTGCCCTTTAGGCCCCTGTGGATTTAGACATGTACCAGAGCTGCTACATGGTCAACTATAAACCCTACGGGCTGCACAGTTACTCCAGAATCACAGCACAAGAGGTAAAGAGTCACTCAGTATTGTATTCTATTCAACTGCCCACTGAAGTCACTGTCATTTCATTTTTGTTACGTGTACACATTGGAGGCACTTATTTGGAACAACATCTGATGCCAGGAGATCTAAGAAGTCTTTTATGTGTATGTGTGTGTGTCTTAAAATGCACATCAAATATAAGTCATGCATACAGAAGAATGTAAATAATATACACACTGATGCCTTAAATGGCACTGGTAAACCAAACCCTAATGCACCCATTCTCAGGCAGCTCACACAGTGCAGTAACAGGACCTCAGGGCCTGTGGGTGGCCCTCCTGCTGGTACGCTCCCCCACCTCTAGAAGGACTGCTTTGCTGTGTTCTGGGCTACTCATTCTCTTGTGTGTACATGTGTTTTAAAGAAGTAGTTTTACCCCGTCTGTATGTATCTTTCGAAATAAATTGTTTCATTTTATCTTCTATTAACTTTATTATATATTGGATCATATTTTTTGGTAGTCTTCTGTGACTTTTATTTTTTGCTGAGCATTATGATACATTTTTCATTTTCTGCTGCATAGAATTGCATTGCATAGACAGGCCACCACATATTTGTCCCTTCTCCCGCTGGCAGGCATCTTATTATTTACATTTTTGTTACCCTGTCGTCCCTAAATATTGCAATGAAGATGCGGCACAGTCTCATGTGCAAGAGTTCGCCCATCCGGGGCGTGGAATTGGTTGCCTCTGGAGACGTGGCTGTTCTCCAAGACCTCACGTTAATGCGCCTTCTCCCCAGCAGAGGCCCTCACTCCTGTAACTCTCTAATCTTGCAACTACTTGGTATTACCAGACATCTAAAATTTCTGTCAGTTTGGTGCATTTGAAATAACATTTTTCTGTGGTCATAATTTTCATTTCACTGATTGTTAATGAGGTTCAGCATCTTTTCATTGTTTATGAATACTTATTATTGCGTGAAATGTCTGTTCATGTCTTTTGACTATTTTTCTATGAATTATGAGTCTTTTTTCTTATTAATTTGTAGGAGCCCTTTAAATTCTGGGAGTCTTCCACTTGCCAGTTATGTACGTGGCAAAACTCCTCTCCAGTCAGTCGTTTGCCTCTCACTGTCTTTCAGGGAATAGCGATTCTTATTCTAATGCAGCCAGATGTGTCCGTTGTTTCCTTTATCGTGTGCTCTTCTAAAGTCTTGTTTAAGAAATCCTTTTCTATCTTGAGGTAGCTCCATTAAAAATAATAATAAGATCTGTACAAACAAAGGTGGAACAATTCCTGAACTAAATTATTTGGTGGAAGTAAAGTGCAGAATTCAATTACAATGTGCATTGTTTATGTACAAACCAGGGGTGCAGATATATACACCTATGTTTAAATGTACAGAAAATATTTCTAGAAAGATACAGAAAACACTGACGACAGTGGTTACCTCTGGAGACAGGAACCAAGGGAGGACGAGGATGGGAAAGAGATTTTTCTCTATTTTTTTGAATAGTTTATTTTTATTGTATTTTCTCCATTACCATTTATCTCCCAGGTACCCTCTTCCACCTCCAACCTTCCTACAATCACCACCCTGTTGTCCCTGTGCCTGGGTTCTTTTTTTGGCTTGATTCCTCTACCTTCCCCAATGCTCCCCAAAGATACTTTTCACTCTTAACCCTTTTGTATTATTTTAGTATTTCCCTCTATTGTATTCAATATATATTACTATTCAAAAACTAATACTTTTTTTTAATAAAGAAAAGTGTGCCCTGCCTTGGATACTTCTAAGGAAGCTAGCTACATTGCCTTTCATTCATGTGTGATTTGCTCCCACAGCAAAAGAAGTTGGAGACCCAACTTCGGGAAAAAGAATTTTATAAGTTCATCCCCAGCCCCAACCCCAAGCTAGAGGATGGATACCCTGCCTTCAAAAGAACCTACATGAATGCCAAAGACCTGGGAAACCCCGGCTTCTTCCCATCAGTGGACCATGTGAGCACAGTGAAGGATGAATGTAGGTTCCCCAGCATCTGCCCTTCCACACACCCAGTTTCCCATGCTCTGTACCTGGCCCCGGACAATCCGAACCGGGTCTACCGGAGTGCCGACTTTGCATGCCTCCTGGAGCCAGAGCACCAACCTTCTGCAGAGAAAGGCAAAGGCTACCTTCTACTGCCTGGCTGCTTCTGTCCTCATCACTGCACAGTCAAGGTCCCCATCCTAAACCGATGGGGCCCTCTACTGCCATTTTACCAGTAGAAGGGAAAGAACACCTTCCAAGGTCACTGTGGAAATGCTTCACTCTCACAAGCAAATCTCTGCCCTGGTTTTGGATCACAGAGAGGAGGACTGAAAATAAAGCCTTGGAAAGATGTCCCAGCAGCACTGGGAGTGTACTTGTTTTGCCTTACTGCCTGGCTCACCCTAGGACATAGCATCCCCACCACAGGAAGAGAAAGGGAGAGAAAAAAAGAAGGAAAACTGGATGTGTGGCGGGCTGGAACTTATGTGATGTTTCGTTATAAGTAAGAATCTTGCTGTCAATATTCTTACTGTTTTAGGCATTTACTTACAAATTAGGAAAAATTGTGTTTCCCATAGTCATCTGAGTAGTAAGTGTGACAGTGAAACTTGAAATGCTGTTAGCTAGCTTTCCCCTCACTACTCTGTGCAATCAGGAGTAACCACTTGGAAGCCATCAGTAGAGCTTTTGTAAACATGTACATGTACGAGCCGGTTAGAAAATAAGCTAAGCTGCTGTAACAAAGAGAACCACAGTACAGCGACCTGAACTACATGAGGTGGGCAGTCAAGGAAGGTATGACATCTTTTCTTGGCTTCCATTGCTGGGTCTGAGATGGCTGTTATGACTAAACTGTGTGCTCCCCTCAGATCGATATGTTGAAACTCTAACCCCCAATGTGACTTATTTGGAGATAGGAACTTTAGGAGTTAACTAAGGTTAAATGAGGTCATAAGTGTGGGGCCCTAATCCAATAAGAGTGGTGTCCTTCTAAAAAAAGGAAATTTACTTTCAATACTCTAGCAAAATAAAGTATTGGTAGAATAGGGGAATAGGTGAAACAATACCAGTGGCAAAACAATACAAGCTGTAGCTGGGTGATGGGTACACGGAAGTTCATTATCTCACTCTCTCTACTTTTGTGTGTTTGAAAATTTTCATCGTAAAACATTTAAAAAGGAGTGAGGGATGAAGGGAGGGCAAAAAAGAAGAAGGAAAGGGGGAAAAAAGATGTGCTCCTTTAAATTACCATTAGCCATTTCTAAGTGCATCTAATTTATAATATTCTTCTCATCCTTGCTCTACTCATTAAGAAAAATAAGAGGAAAAGGAAGGAAGGAAGGAAGGAAGGAAGGAAGGAAGGAAGGAAGGAAGGAAGGAAGGAAGGAAGGAGAAAGGGTGTGGGAGGGAGAGATAGAAAGGGAAAGAGAAAGAAAGGTCTGATAGTTTGATCCCTGGTGAGGGTGAATAATTTTGCAAATGACCTTTATCTCTTCGTCAGTTGTAAACTGTTTCCTTATCAGTGTGTTCCCTTCTCCCTTAACTGTACAATCTTTAGTGAATCTGTTTTATCCATAATTCCTTCTAGCGTGTCTACAAAAGAAAATGTCTATGAACTATCTCTCAATGCCTGTTACTAAGTAACATTTTTTTTTCAGGGTTGGGTCATGCAGATCAGTTGACAGTTTTAATACATAGGTATTTCCAAAAATTATTTAGTTGAGCTGAAATCACTAATAATAACAAGAGCTGATCTTTGTTGATCACTTATTACATACCAAGCTCTCTGCACACACATCACAAACATCCTTTTATCCACACATTAGGAAAATGCAGAAACAGAGCTGCAGAAACAGAGGGTCAGGGAGCCCAAGGCCACACATAGTAGAGCCAGAATTTGAACCCCAATTTATCTGATTCCAACTCCAAAGTCTCACTCATTATTAGAATGTTATATGTTATTTTTATTCCAAATAAATGATTGGAAGTCCTTCAGTACAATAGCTGTCTTCCTCCTAATGTCCACGTTTTATTGAGTAAACATCCATTGGAGTGAACAACAAGCTGGATCAAGAAGACGGGCTGGAGTCAGAGTCCTCCTCCTGGAGTTCTTAATCTGAGGTGTTCAGGAGGTCATAGTCTTCATCACAGACTTACAAGGGGTATGACTGGCTGTGCTGAAGATACAAAACAGATCACTGAGATGTGCCTGGACACCAGCTTAGGAGTGGCCAGAGCAAGAAGGCTAGCTGCAACCTGGGTCCCTTGGAGCAGGAAAGGACAGCAGTGGGTGAGCCCCAAAAGAAATTACTCAAGAGGGGTCATGAGCTGAAACCCCAACACGCTGCACTTCAGGCACTTGCTGACATCTGGAGTCTGGAAAACTGGGGCTGTGCCTGGACAAGAGCCAATGAAGTCCAGATTCTGCCTCAGAGGTCTCCATCCAGACCCCAGTGCGGCAGGGTTCCTCTGCTGGCACCCAGAGCACCCTGCAGTTCCTCCCCATGTTACCCTCAGGGGAACCCACACACATCTGATTATTTCTCATCTCCTTACATTCACCACCCATCCGGGGCCCTTCAGATATGGCACAATCCTTTCAACCTCACCACTCTGCCTTCCCTGCATGTGCATTCAACAGTTCCCATCTCTGCGCCTTTGCATTTGCTGTTTCTATCTTCCAGGAAGCTGTTGTTCTGCTTCCCCCGGTGGATCATTCCTTCTTTTGACAATCCCCTGTCCCTAACAGTTTTCTGTTCCAGGTGTTCCCAAAGATCTTCATTGCTACACCTCTTAGCAGGGTGCTGTGAGGATCACATGAATGAACACCTGGAGCCTGGTAAATAGTGAGGGTTTGATCATTATTAAATCTTTAAAATTTTTATTATTTTTTGGAATTGTTACTGTTTTATTTATCTCAGAGAGTGTTTTATGTATCTTTGCTGCTCGTGGAACTTGGCATATAGCAGGTGCTCAAAAACTATTGAAGAAATGAATGGGGGTATGACAGAGAAAGGGCTTTTCAAAGGAAGGCACAGGAATGGGGTGGCCCAGGCCTGCTGCAGGCATTTTCTGTAGCAGCTCCCTAGGCCCTTCCCTGCAGCAGCTGCAGCCTCCTGCCAGGGTTGTACTTCCAACCTCATCCACGGAAGCCCTCTGTACCTGACAATGTCAGGTGAGTGTACTTGGGCACATATCCACAAGTATGGCCCACAACTTTGCCCACTGAATTCTAGTCTGTACCAATTGGAGTCATCTGTGAGAATAGGCAGGAAGGATGATGGGAATTCCAAAATGAGTTGTCATCCTTTCCCCCAACTCCAAGTGCCTTCCTAGTCTCAACTTTGGCTGGGCTTAGCATCTGTGTTTAATCAGTAGGTCCAGGAGCTGCCTGCTTTGGTTGACAGGCATTTTAATATTCTCAGAAGATGACTCTTAGCTGCTTGCCCAGTTTATTCCTGGGAGAGAACATGGCCAGATGCCAGCAGAGCATGGACCTGGACCAGCTGTGGAGGCAGACCCAAGGTGCCACCAGGATGTGCCGGCCCGTGTCAGGCACAGCACAACCATTGAGTTAATGCAGCTTGCATTCCCATTGTACAGCCGAGGAAATCCAGGGCTCAGGTGACTGGGCCAAATGTCACAGGATTTCAAGATTTTTTTTTTTTTTTCCCATGAAATCTCACTTCCATGAAAACCTTCATTTTCTCATCTATAAATTACACCTATCTCATAAGGTATTTAAAAAAAGTATGTAAATGTACTTACTTTTTTAAAGGTTAATAAAGTGTTCCTTTCAATTATTAACATAAAAGAGAATGAGCTGACACCTATGTGGCTGCACTTGTGGATTTGCCAGCACTGTGTCCCTACGCCCTAAAGGGGTGCTTTTGTCATTTCTTGGTGAAAGTGGGCATGGGTGGAGTGGGGAGGTTGGAGGTGGGCTGACAATGAAGTTGCAGAAACTGGACTGAGAGGCTCCAAGATAGTGCTGACAGCCCTTACATGTGTATATTTTCAGAGCTTACAAGATAAAGCCAGAGACAGCATTTCTCTTAATTCTTGTTTCATCTCTGTGACAGGAATTCATACCCCCGTTTCACAGAGGGGATAAGTAACTAAGGCTGAGTAGGAATGCAGACCCCAGGCCTGCACTTTTGGATCAAGCTGCTGCCCACTGTGGAGCATTGTCTTTGGAAGCGTGTCTAGCAGGGGATCACACGAATGCACCATGTAAAATGCTGACTCCTCAGCTTCACCAGGTCTTCATGGGGAGTGACTAGGTCTGGAGCAAACTCCAAGAATCTGCATTTCTGTTCAGTTCATCTGGAGGCTTGGGCTCTGGATCACACTTTGCGAAGTAACAAAAGAGCATATAATATTTCTAGAAGTCTTGAGCATACAGCAGCAAATCTCTGCTGGAGAAAAACTCAGCTGGGAGAGGTGGAGGTGGAAAGTGGGCTTTGGGGAGATCACAGCATGCATATATGGAAATATCTCAAGAATGTTTTGGCCAAGCAACATGCTAGAATGCATACATTAATTTCAAAACTTTAAAAAATACACCTTTTTAAAAAATTACATTTTATTGATTATGCTATTATAGTTGTCCCAATTTTCCCCCTTTGCCCCTCTCCACCCAGCATCCTCTACTTCCTCAGGCAATCCCCACACCTTTGTTCATGTCCATGGGTCATGCATATAGGTTCTTTGGCTTTTCCATTTCCTATCCTATACTTTACATCACCATGGCTATTCTGTAAGTACCAATTTGTGCTTCTTAATCCCTTCACCTTTTCACCTACTTCCCCAAATCGCCCTCCCATCTGGCTGCCATCAAACCATTCTCGGTATCTAGATTCTGCTTCTGTTGTTTGTTTGTTTGTTTAGTTTGTTTTTTAGCTTCAATTTTTGAAAGACATGTATTTATTGCCATTTTATTGTTCATAGTTTTCATCTTCTTTTTCTTAAATAAGTCCCTTTAACATTTCATATAATGATTTCATGATAATTAACTCCTTTAGCTTTTTTCTTGTCTGGGAAGCTCTTTATCTGCCCTTTGATTCTAAATGATAGCTTTGCTGGATACAGTAATCTTGGTTGCAGGTCCTTGCTTTTCATGACTTTGAATATTCCTTGCCAATTCCTTTCAGTCTGTAAAGTTTCTTTTGAGAAGTCAGCTGACAGCCTTATGGGAACTCCTGCTTTTCTTTTGCTGCTTTTATTTTTTATTTTTTATTTTTAGAAGGGAAGGAAAGGTACAGAGGGAGAGAAACATCAATGTGTGACTGCCTCTTGCATGCCCCTTACTGGGGACCTGGCTGGCAACCCAGGTGTGCACCCTGACTGGGAATCAAACCGGTGACCCCTTGCTTCTCAGGCCAGCACTCAATCCACTGAGCCACACCAGCCAGGTTCAGTTTAGTTTTGTAAGTCATGTTCTGCTAAACTGAGAATTTATATCTGAAAACCAAGGAGCTTAGAAAAAGTACATTAATATTTACTATAGTCAGCTTATAGAAACTAATAAATTTATTTTTAGAGAGAAGTGAAGGGAGAGAGAGAGGGAGAGAAAGAAACATCAATGTGTGGTTGCCTCCCATGGGTCCCCCACTGGGAACCTGGCCTGCAACCCAGGCATGTGCCCTGACTGGGAATTGAATCCGCAACCCCTTCATTCACAAGCCCACGCTCAATCCACTGAGCTACAACAGCCAGGGCTTCTTTTGCTGCTTTTAAAGATTCTCTCTTTATCTTTAACCTTTGGCATTTTGATTATGATGTATCTTGGTGTGGGCTTCTTTGCATCCAACTTGTTTGGAACTGTCTGTGCTTCCTGGACTTGTATGTATAGTTCTTTCACCAAATTAGGGAAGTTTTCCTTCATTATTTTTTCAATGTCTTGCTCTTTCTCTTCTCCTTCTGGCACCCCTATGATGTGAATGTTGGTACACTTGAAGTTGTCCCAGAGGCTCCTTATACTACCTTTGTTTTATTGGATTCTTTTTACTTCTTGCTCTCCCATTGTTTTGTTTATTTGTTTGTTTATTTGTTTGTTTGTTTGTTTTGCTTCCTTATGTTCCAAATCATTGATTTGATTCTTGGCTTCATCCACTCTACTGTTGATTCCCTGTTAATTATTCTTTATTTCAATTAGTGTATCCTTAATTTCTGACTAAACATTTTTTATGCTGTTGAGGTACTCACTAAGTTCCTTGAGCATCCTTATAACCAATGTTTTGAACTCTGCATCTGCTACATTGCTTATCCCTATTTTGTTTAGCTCTTTTTCTGGATACAATAGCAATCAAGGCTCAACTACAAGAGGAGGGTGTACTCAGCCCACATGGAAGGCACACCTTGAGGTCCCAGCTTGGGTGATAGGGGAGGCTGTACCACTGGACCCTACAGGACACCTAATACATTAGGCCACATTACCAAGACAGGGAGTGGTAGCAGCTTTACCTAATATATAAAAACAAACACAGAGAGGCTGCCAAAATGAGGAGACAAAGAAGCATGGCCCAAATGAAAGAACAGATCGAGACTCCTGATAAAAAGTATATCTTTATTTTACTTATATGAAGTACCTAGTGAAACCCATAGAGACAGGAAGTAGAATGGTGGATGCCCCTGGGCTGGGCAGAGAGGGGAATGGGATGATGAAAAAGTTCTGGAAATGGATGGTGATGATAGTTGCACAACAGTGTGAATGTACTTTATGCCACTGAACTATAGACTAAACAATAGTTGAAACAATAAATTTCATGTCATGTGTATATTTTATCACAATTATATTTATGCATGCACACACAAAAGGAGTCCTCTATAAGTAAAACATAAAATCTAGAAACTGTAAATTTACAATGACAATGTTGCCTACATAATAAAAATTTCTGCATGGATAATACTACCATAAACAAAATCAAAAGGCAAAGAATAAACTGGAAAAACGTTTGCGACACAAATGACAAAAGCATCCGAATTCCTTACATACCAGAAGAAAAAACCAAACAATGCAGGGGAAATATTATTTTAAATTTAATCATTGGCCTATTTAGCAAATATTTGTTTAATATTCATGCGCCAGGCACAAATCGAAGTGCTGGGAATATAGCAACAATGAAAATAGAACAAGGAGATGCCATACCAGTTGGGGAAAACAATAAACTAAGGACAACATATAATATGGTGGAAAGTAATAAGTGATATGTGGAAAAGTAAAGCAGCACTCTATCTTAAAGAAGATAAGAGAACTATGACACAGAGATCGGTTAAATTGGTGTGTCAAAGCAAGTCTCACTGAGAGGTCACTTTTAAGCAAATCCCTAAAGAGGAGAGAGATCTTCTCAAAGCGAGGACTGAGGCCTACTGACCAGGCAAAGAACCTCAGGGGTATGGGCCTGGGAGGCCAAGTCAAGGCGGCAGAATGAGGTCAAAAGAGTCACAGGGAACTGCAGGGCTGCCTATGGACTGTTCAGCCATTGCAAAGGCTCCAAGTCTTATTCCAAATGAGATGGAATCCATTGAAAAGTAATGAGCAAAGGGATGATATAACCTGATTTCTATTTTTAAAGAATGCCTTTGGCCACCTAGTTACAAAAAGATGGAGGGACAAACGTCAAAGCACAGAAGTGGATTAGGGTGATCTAGGTGGAAGTTGGTGGCAACCTGGACCAGAGTGGCCACGGTGGAGGTGGAGCCTATGGGAAGTGGCGGGCTTTGGGGTGTATACACAAGTACAGCCACTGGGATTTCCCATAGATTGGTGGGGATTATGTGAGAGAAAGACCTGAGGAGGCACTGATGGCCTGAGCAAATGGGAAGGTGCGCTGCTTTTCATTTGGTTAGAATGGCTGACAGTCAAAATGGGTTTTGAGGGAAGATCAGCTTGGTTTGGGAAATGTTAGGTTGGAATTATCTAAGATCACATTTTTTAAAGTACCTACCTGCACAGGGGAGAGAACAGGAGAGAGATCGGCCCAGCTGGGAGATAGGAACTTGGTAGTTAACAGCCTATGGATGGTATCAAAAGCCAGGGAACCTGACCCCATTGCCAGGCATGGAAATGGTCCAAGGACTGATATCAAGGGCAAGTCAAGGTTGAGAAGTCAGGGAAACAGGGAAGAGTTGAAAGGTAAAAAGAAAACCAGGGGTGTTCTGAAAACCAGTTGAAGAGAAGTGTTAGGGAGGAGGGAGCCATCACCAGATGAACAAGGCCAGATAATTCTGGGCCAGGAAGCATGTGGACTGAGGACTTATCCCTAGAGACAGCGACAAGGTTACCAGGGCCTGGCAAGAAACCTGGGGGAAAATGGAGGTGGGAGAGGGCATCAAGGGTAAATGAGACAGAAGAAATGGAAAAACTGAGTATAGATAATTGTTAAGAAGCTTCTCAGTAAAGGGGGTGCATGAAAATGGACAAAGATGTGGAAAGTTCAAAGAAAAGAAATGCAAGTGACTTTTAAACATATGGGAAGATGCTGAAGTTCACAGTAAGTCCATGTAAACAACAAAAAGTTACCTTATTTCCATCACATTTAGGGGAGGTTAAAAAGTTGGTGCTATCCTCTCAGAAGGGCAGAAAAATCAACTCACATCCACTGGTGTTAGTAATGTATTAGTATGGCCTTCTTGTCAGTAAAAATTCAGTTACACTTCAGCCCAGTAATTCTACTCCTAGAAATCTGTCCCAAAGGACAAAGGCAAACAGGTACTCAATGACTATGCATAGGCATATTCACAGCACTATTATTTGTAATAGCAAAATGCTGGAAGAAATCCAAGTGTCTTTCATGGTGTGGCCAGAAATGCAGCAAAGCCGCTATAATAGGTACAGACACAGCGTAAGCATGTGGACTAGGGAACAAAGACACCAAGTGTACATCCTCTCTTCTCGTTTGTTATGAGAAGGGATACCTATGTACCTGCCTAGACAGGTCTGAGAGATTTCTTGGAACTTACACTAGCAATTAAAAATAGGGATGAACTGCCACAGAGGACTGAGGTTCAAAGGTGGGTAACACATTTTATTTCTTAACCTTTACACCATTTGAAATTTTAATCATGAACATGTTAAATTTAAAATAAAAATTTATACAGTGGGGTCATATCCTGTAGAGTTGGAGGGGACTTTCAGGTCACCTAACTCAGTAGTTCACACCCAGGACTGCTGTGAGATTCCACACCTGGGGTCCAGTCTGGGGAACCAAGGAGAGTCCCTCAGGCCACTCTGAGACAACAGGCAGGAGAGTGCAGTGAGCATGCTCCCCACAATGTTCAATTCCCTGGAGAAACTGAGGGCCTTAACGGGTCAAGCACTGTTCTGGGGGCTGTTTTCCAATAGTGAACAGACAAGCAAGATCTCAAGGAGCTTCCCTGCTGTAAGAAGAGACCATGGATAAAATGATGTAATAGCTCAAATTAACTATTTTACAGAAAATAACTAATGCTCTTAATGCTATGAAAATAGGCACCACTGTTATCCTCATTTTATATGAGAAATAGAGGAACAGAAAACTCATACAGCCAGTAAGTAGTTGAGCTAAGATTTGAACACCAGCAGTTTATCTGTTAAGATGAGAAATATAATATTTAAAAAAAGGATTCAGATTGACAAGAGTTTGAGTGAACTTCTGAGTTTGGTGTCCTCTCTAAGACCCAAACTACAGGGGAAGCTCTGGGGCTGAGAAACTCGTGGAGAAGACATCTGGGGGTGCTCATGAAACAGGAAGACCAGCATGACCAGCAATGAGGATGGAGAATGAATACTTGAAGGGCAGACTGAGTGAAGGTCTGCTGGCCTCAGCTCTGTCCTGACGTGACTCTGTCTGCAGGTGACTGGAAGCACACTGCCTGTTCTCTTACATGACAGTTCTGCTCATGAGGGGCTCTTTCCATGGTGTGAGCTCCGCTAGACTCACCACAATAGCCATTCTCTCTTCTAGACTAACAGAAACCCTCCTTGTGTCAGTCAGGAATATGACTACATTTCCCAGCTTCCCTTGCATAAGATGTGGTGACTAAGTTCCAGACAATGGGCCATAAGCGGAAGTGATACGTGTATCTTTCCCTTCTCCATCCTGTGGCTTGGACAAGTTGGGAGCCAAGTTGGATCTTGTACATGGGAATGACAGAGAGAAGAAGGCTCAATTCCTGAGTAGTACACAGCAGTCACATGAGCTCTGGAATGTCCCATGGTAGAGAAATAAGCCATCAGTGGTTCTCAGCTTTGACTGTACATAAGACTCACCTGGAGAGCATTAAAAACACTATTGCCCTGGCTGGTATGGCTCAGTACATTGAGTGCTGGCCTGAGAGCCTAATGGTCACCAGTTCAATTTCTAGTCTAGGGCACACGCCTGGCTTACAAGCCAGGTCCCCAGTGGGGGGCATGTGAGAGGCAACCACACATTGATATTTCTCTCCTTCTCTTTCTCCCTCCCTTCCCCTCTCTCTAAAAATAAATAAAGAAAATCATAGGAAAAAAACCTAAATTAAAAATAATATATAGATGACGGCCCTCTCCTGCTCAATTTCTCATGTAATTGGTCAGGATGTTGCCTGAGCAGTGGATATTTTAAAAGTTTCCCAGCCAAGTTTGAGAACCATTGGTTTATGGCACTATTGATTTGGGTTTGTGTTACCCGTATCCTAACTTGTCCAAGTTCAAGTGGATTTGATTCCTAAACCTGTGTCCAGGGAACAATCATACTGCTCTCACTGGACAGGTCTTCAAATCCAAAGTCAGGTGACATAATGACATCTCTTTTGGATGAGAGATGATCAGGTGGAGATTCACAGGTACCATAATTTTGACACTTAACCCAGGATGGGGAGTTTCTGAAAGGGAAGGCTACCATGGGTACAGGGAGTAGAGACCAGGTTACAGAGAAATTCAGGAGCATGCCAGCTTGGGGGAAGATTCGTAGTTCAATCCTTAAACCTGAACAGAAAGTGTGCACATGCTGTTTCTCCAGAATTGAGGTTTAGCTGGGTCATTTGGTGGAAGGCCTGTGTGCCAAGCTCATGTGGATAAAAAAAAGGGCACTGTAATAAATCTAACTGAAAGAAACCTCACAGGGTGATCTGATCATAAACCCCTAACTGTCAGGTCAGGCTGGGTAGTCATACCCCAGGCATATGACTTTAGCGAAAGGTTTATCTTTGCCTGAAGCAAGCCTTGTGCATTGTTTTTGTGTATCTAGATTAACATACTTTTGAACTGTCTCTTCTTCAGACGCCTTTGAAGTGTAACCACCCTCAAGAGGGTACATAATTTTGTTAACTATTCTATAATGCAATCCCTGCCTTGCTTTCTCCTGCCTTCATGTAATCTTTCTGGTATTCCCTCCTTAATTCAAAATGTATGAGAGAAACTGAAAAACGGTCATTCTCTGGAGCATGTGAGATCTTGCTCTTGCCATTGGTGTCAGTTTGGTTCAAATAAATTCTTATAAAAACTCTATACAGGTTTGGACATTTCTTACATTGATATTTAAAAATTTTTTTTGCTCTTTTTTTTTTTTATTGTTGTTCAATTACATTTGTCCCCATTTTTCTCCCATTGCTCTCCCCTGACCTACCAAGCCCCCACCTCCCACTTTCAATCGTCCTTGTCCCTGGGTCTTTTATACATGTTCTTTGACTTGACCCCTCCCCCCTCCCTTCTGTCACTGTCAGTTTGTTCTTTGTTTCATTGTCTCTGGTTCTATTTTGCTCATTTGTTTTGTTGATTAGGCTCCACTTATAGGTGAGATCATATGGTATTTGTCCCTCACCACCTGGCTTATTTCACTTAGCATAATGCTCTC